>JAKTVU010000024.1:0-171916 GCA_030581855.1 Yueomyces sinensis
TATAATTGATCTGTTTTAATAATAAATACTTTATAAATATATGTATATGATGAATATAATTACTATTAAACTTACGAAATACAAATAATATATCTTACGAAGAAACTAAAGAAATATGATTAATATAATTTACTAATAAACTTAAGAAATGTAATGAAATTTACTACTCAATTAATATAATACTACCTAGTATTATCATCACCTATTATATCAACTACAGCAAGCTAATATTACCTACGAGCAACAACTATATACTACAATAAACTAACAAAAATTCAAGAATATGTAAATAAATAAACGAGTGTAGTTTCAAAAACCATAAACAAGAACGGGAGGGACTACTGAACCAATAATTGGTATTACGCTACACAAATTGTGCAATATTAAAATTAAATACAGTATAATTCCATGAAAAAGCAAGTTACAATTATGGAAATGGATTCAAAAGGAAGCCTATGAGATCTTTCTATCTCAGACAACCATCAAAAGACTTCTACCATATCCTAAACCCCTCCAGAACCAAATTTATTGAAATTTTGCACCAAAAATCAACCTTGGATTGAGTTTTTGACAAAAAAATTTCTTAACTATGGGGGCGCCTTTTGGGCAAAACGCAAATTTACTATGTAATTTGCGCAAAAATGTTCCGAAAATATAGAAGTGTACGCTCCCCTGTTTCTAACTCCATGCCGTAGGTTACAAGTGGCAACAAGGAACTAAGTACACCTAGGGAAATATAATATCTAGACGTATATAAAGAGGCACCATTAAACTCATAACCAGTCTTGTTCAGGAATAAGAGATCTAATATATAATATATAGATAGAGATACAGATATATACTTAACTAAGTAACTATATGTATAACCTTAACAACCTTCATTCAACTAATCACTATAGCAAGACCAACTAATCAATCCAAAGCTGCTAGAACTACTGGTACTGCTAATACCGCAGGTGCCGCTTACGGCGCACAGTTTTTCTATAGTTAGTGGTGTAAGGAAGCTTTATAAGTAAAGTAATATATTTAACAGATATATTACTATAGTCTTATTAATTGATAATCTAGTTCTTATAATATTATTATATATTAAACAGATGTCCAGGGTCTTAAGATAAGAACCCTTCTAGAAATATTTATTTAATGTACAGAACTTAAGATAAATGCAATGAAGTATTTATCATAAAGTGATGAGATAGAGCTCAGCGCCAACTTCCATTTCATAGTATATCCGGGTTATACAACCCCACATATCCATCAGCCGCGTCTGACTCACGTGCATCTCAACAAATGTTTTTAAAAAAAAATTCAAAAAAAAAAAATAAAAAAAAGATACGACAAACAACAAATAATGAGACTTTAAGAGAAAACCCATGATGAGTTTAAAGAGTTCTAAAATTAGATATTTGTCTTAAGGCGCTACAATATGTTTTATAATTATTTTCTTTTGGTTTGCCAAACAAATTTATCAAAATTATACTAGTAATAAAAATTATTACTTTAATTGTAAAACAACATATTTTTAATCTGCAGTGACGACAGCCAAATAATAAAACCTTAAGAGTTATTGAACAATGCATCAATATAGCTTGCTAAAAAGAAAAAAAAAAGGTTTATATATAATAGTAAAAAAAATTTAACAGCGGGAATAGTCTTTGCTAAAAAATAAATCGTTAAAATATAAATCCAATTCCCTAATAAAATATATAATTATTTACAATAATTTTAAACATTACAATGTTGCATAAAATGATGTTGAGTTCCTCCAAAAAATTTGTTTTAATATTTGGAGAAATACGTGATTTAAGCAGGTCATCATATCATACAGATTTAGCTTTGTAGAAAGAATAAATTTTAAGAGAAACCCAGGGAATCTCGGAAAAGCTTACTTCATTTAATTATTTTCGAAGTAATCTAGTTAATGCTTTGAATTTATTATTTTTTTGGGCTTATTATATACAAAATAAAGTTTGCCAAATGAATAACAGATGATTTAACTGAATGATATATGAGCTGAATTAATTATTGTTTTCTTATTTAGTTTATGTTAATGCTCTACCATCTTAGAAAAAACTAGAGCTTTCTGTTCAAACAAACTGCATCAAGTTTCAAATATATATAAAAAAAAGAAATATCTAGCCTGTAATCAAAACTTTTTTTTTCTTTGATTACTGATATCAGGATTGCATTTGATAAGCGTTAATATCAAATGTGCTTTTCAGTGTTTTACGTAAAAGAAAGAGAGTTTTAAACAATGTAACCAAATCCCTAAAGATAAATATAAAAAAAACTGTACTTGTTTATTAATTTTTGATTCATTACTCCAAGGTGTACCCAATAGTCTCCTTGTATCAACTTTCTAAAATCATTGAATACCCTGTATATACTAACACCCCCATGCAGATTTTCTTAGCAACATTGAGATCTACTAGATCTCTCGGAAAAAACTTGCTCCCTAATTCGTCATACTAAAACATGTTGAGGTGAGCCAAAATACGCTCTCCGATTAATAAAAACAAATAAGAGATGACAAGACAGAAAAAGCTCGATGATGGAACAGCATACAAATAGAGCTTATTAACATACTATAAAGGAAGGTATGATATAGAGGTACGTCGATGTCTCTTTGCACAGAGTAACCAGGACATGATAGAAAGTACTGAAGGACAAAGATACTTCTGGAACTTTCCATAGTTCGTTGGACAACGGTGGCAAAAATGACCAAGACACTACCTGCTATTCATAAATGGAGACGTATATAAAGAGGCACAATAATTCTCATACTCTGTCATGTTCAAGAATAAGAGATTAGATATTTAGATATATAGAAAGACACTTAATTAGATAAGGAACAGATATATAGAGACTTCAACACTTCATTCAACTAACTACGATGTCCAGACCAAACAAGAGAACTCAAGCTGCTAGAAATAGACATGCTATATCTTCTTCTGCTCATAACAACAACAACGGTACTGCTATTACCGCAGGTGTTACGTCTAATTCACGTGCATCTCAACAAAACACGCCAAGACAACAGCGCCGAGAGATCTCGCACCAACCGTGGACTGTTCCATAACAAGAAATGATATCGGGCTAGCATTATTTCAGAGATGACTCAGAAAACCACACACACAATTCGCTTTCTAGGAACCGAGATTGTAACTTCCTTCTACATATAGGGCCTCAATATTCGTACGTGCATGGTGCATTTCTTATTATGCATAATGTTTGTGGTACAACATCTTTCTAGAGGTGTGTAATATGCTTTGTAGAAGTTCGAAGCTACAATTAAAAAATGTACCAGAAACTCTTAAATTATAATGGCTTTTTTCTCTATCTATGGTTACTTTTTAACAAGAACCTATTTTTTCCAAATTTTAGCTACTTGCATAAAAAATATGAATAAAGATCGATTTCGGTTTCTCTGAAGTAATTTGCATTAAAATCGGACCTGCTTAAGGATTTATTTCTTATCAGCTCTGAAAGTAACTATATGATGTATTCGTAAGATGCTGAATTGCATTATAATGCAAAAATCAATTTTTTTTTTAATTCCTTGAGTTAAAGTTACATATTGATTCTTAACGATTAAATATAAATACATATATTAAATACGGTTTAACTTGAATAATAAGTTACTACTTTACGTCAATATTATTTTTGTACTTTTCTGGATCTTCTTTTACTATTGTGTGACATTTTAAAAAAATTATAATAATAAGAGCAACAATCCAAATATATGCTAACACTTTGAAATATTCATATTGTTGCCTTTGATTGAGAGCAGTATCTTTAATGATCTTAAATATAAGTAAAAAGGTGAAATATAGTGACATAGAAATAGATGAAATGTTTATAAAACGAGCATTTGGAACCTTCTTTATTTGAAAAAGAATGAAGAAACTTATCCATGCGATCAATAAAGAGCATGAAGGATGTTTTTTATTGAGCTCAAAAATAGTTGATTTTTTTACTGAATCAAACATATGAATCACAATGTTATTTTTTTTATAAATGTTGAAAGCTAAATCAATAGTAGTAAGTTCCTTTGTACATGCAATAAAATGCTGGATTAAAATATACGTTATGCCCCGAGCGTCACTTAAGTACTTTTTTTATTTTGTAGATAGGACCGGTAATCCATTGAAGGGAGTAAACAGAGGCATAATATAAATATAAGGCGGGTTCTAAAAAAGTTGTAATAATCTTATTGGCTGTAAAAAGAAGCAGCTGATTATTTTGGAGAAAAGTAGTATTATTTTTCTAATGTAAACACATCTATTTAATGGTTGCCGGGCCCTTATGATTTAAATGCATAAAACGGTAAAAATTATTGTAGTAATTCAATTGTGCTTGTTTTTCCGCCTGCTATAATCCCGACGCATTAAAAAATTTCAACAAATGTAGTATATTTTATTTTATGTGTTACGCCTATCATTAGAGAAACACTCACCACAATTGGTAATGTTATTTCCATTTTTCCTGAGATAAGAAGTATTTCACAATTGTACAAGAATAAAAGAAGTAATCTTGCTTAAGCATTTCTACTAATTCTTTGTACACAAGAACCTTACTACTTTCAGCAGAGCGTCGACTCATGGACACAGTTATATTTTATTATCTTGTACGTACTTTGTCATAGTTTTAACACATTGAGTTTCATCAACTTATTTTACCCAGCAGATTTTAAAATTTTAGAAAGTTACAAGTATTTGGTAATCCTCCTTGAAATATATAAATATGACTTCTTTTATTCAATTTTTCAGTTTGCAAGATCAGTTCATTTTTTATATTTATATAGTAATATAAAAATCAACCAAAATAGTAAGAAATGTCAGCATCATTAAAATGAGGAAAAAGAGCGTTTGCTTTTTTAAATGTTACACACTGGCGTATTGGTATGTCTGCTGCAATTCCAGTGGCTTGGCTGGGGCTTGCTTCAGTTATTTGTATGAATCCAGCTACGGGAGTCACATGCCTTGGTATGTGTGTTGTATCATTAGTAACATCTGTTCTTTCGCAGATTGTGATTGAAGGAGGTTCTGGATCTGGATCAGCCGCAGAGAATTTTTCCCTTGGTATCAATCCTTTAGCATCTAGTTACCCAGTCTCTTACAACATCACGTCTAATGCTTCTTTGAATAATATTTTTGAAAATACAGGGTTAATTTTTACAGGGGCTTATAATGTTAAGCAGGCTGCTCATAATGATTTATCTAGGTCTGATCTCGAATTTAACTTTTATACGATTCATTTTGAGAGTACATTTGGAAAACATGTTGCTGCACATGTGAATGGTGGTGGGCATGAAGAATTAGCCCAGTTGATACTAGGTGCTACACCAGGAGTTTCTTCAGGGATAAACAACCTGACGAAAAGAGATAATTTCAATGTTGATTGGGTGTCCTATAATTACGACAATTCAAACAAAGATTTATCACAAGATTTCTTAGGTGAAGAATACGCAGATGCGGTATCTGAATTAGGTGGAGATATCAGTACTTTCATGATCAACAATGGGGGTTGGAAATAATGTATGAGTCCTATTTACTATAATGGGGCGTCTGGTGATGATTCTGCCCACGCTATGGAAGATGGTGATACTGGTACTGCCATGCATGGAGAAGTGTATTTCAATACATACGGTGGTGGTGATGGTTAATGCAATGACTTCTATGATTGTACCGAGGGATCCTGTTAGTTATTATTATATATATTATATTTTAGTAATTAAAATTTATCCATTTTTCTCATATTTTTTTATGTAAAGGTAATTAGTATGACTTACATATATTATGCTTAAATTTCCTTCACAAAGAGCAAATCGAGGGTGTTGACATTATCAAGGTCATAATATTAAAGGAAAATTCTGCAAAAAAATATTGTTGCGGAGAATATGTTATTCCTTTCAAAAATGGCGAATTTTAGTGCTCTATACCTTTTTTTTCGGTATTAAACTTATTGTAAAAAGTAAAATGAGAGATTAAAAACTGTCATTATTCTATATCCAATACATGCAATTAATTTAATGTTTTAGAAATCAGATAAAGATCTCAAATATATTGGCAAAAGAATACAAGTGAAAAACATGGAATGTAGCAACTCCAAAGAAACCACGAAGAAGAATATTGACCTATTGGAATAGTATTTTTTTGCCCAACATCCTGATTCTCAATCTAGAGAAATATATTACACGCCCATCAATAAACAATACAAATAACTTCGAAAAGCGAACAATATTCACTCTTGAAACATTCTCCACCCTCTTTACAAAAATAATACTACACAAATATTACCAAGTTTACAGAATTGTGCCGTCGTTATTACTTGCTTCTCTGGGAAGTTTTTCCGTCACACCCGCGATTTATACAATGGGAGATATTAGTTGTGCGAGAGTTTCGCTGCAAACAATCTAGCAAACGACATTTTTACCAAAAGGGATAATTTTTATAATGGCGCTATAATCTATTATTGTTGAATGTTTTGCATTTTGGATTATTTTGGTTGTCCTTTTTATAGGATTGAAAAAGAAACAATCAACTCTTGGCAAAGCAAACAATAATTTCTTACTGGCTGGGTTGGAATATGGTCTACCCGAACTTGCAATCTTTTCTTCAAGTATTCTTTCATTTTTAACGTTGGTTTCTTATTCTACCATATCTGGAAATGTTTTTATTTGACTTAACTTTAGTCTTCTTAGAATTTAGCAGTTTTTATAATGTAGCGTTTGATGTTATGTTAGTAGTTGGGCCATCTGTCTGGTAATCTCATGAACTTCCTCTATATTTTGTTCATCATTGCTCTCCAATCTGTCAACCGAATCAGACTGTTCAATACGTAAAGTGTTCTAATCTTTGTTATCTTCATAATTTGAGACACTTGGTGGGTGGTGCTTCCCAGCAAACTTAGACTCTGAAGTTATAGGAGTCTGAGAATGCTCCCCGTATTGTCCATCTCTATGTGGTCAGTCTCTGATTTATTCCCTTGCGTCAGGGTTGATATTGTTGAAGAGGAAATAGTGTGAGTAGTACTATCACTGTTAGCAATCGGATCACTTGGTGTGGTTAAGGCTCGGTCATCCTGTTTATGATCATCCAGGCCATCATGATCTATATCTATAGCTTCATGGGAAATGTGTTCTGGTTTTGCTTGGAAGGCGGTATGATCGATGGATACGAGTCGGCTGAGGTTTGGAGGTGGCATCGTGTTCTTAAACTCTAACATGTCATTGCCATACGGTGAGGTATTAGAGGTGGATATCTTCACAGGAGCGTGGTCATGTACTGTATCAGCGTTACTACCGGACACGCGTTGTGACACCTTAATCGAGGATGGTAAACTTTCATGGACTATTTGTTTAATCGGTGTCACTGTACGCAGTGAATGTTGTGCAACCGGCCTTTTATGTCACGACTTGAACGTAGGCTCTCTACAACGAAGAGGAGCGTGGGATTCCAAAGCGCAACTAGATATATCCAAGTTTGCTATCATAGATCTTATGTAGGTATCCAAAGGAGTGAAGTCAGTAACGAGGTAGCTTTTAATATAGTCAGATCATCTTTTGTCATGGCATTTTTTAAATTTCTATCATTCCCTTGGTTTAAAATTATAACCTTGGTAACTGGCAGAGCATTATCAGATGTAGTGTAGCTTCCATTAGGTAATTTACAAACTGCATCAGAGCCGAATTTAAGGAGAAAGTTTAATGTAGGTTGTTCTCCATATAATAATTGGTATGAGCTCCCAGATAGTGTAGATGCAGGTATACGATTATGCAAGTAAATTATATGGACAATTGCATAATCATAAAGAACAATGAGATGTATATTTTTAGTTGGAAATAGAAAACTATTAGCTTTTAATTTTAATGATATTTGTATAATGATTCAAAATTTACCAAAAGTGACTTAATTCCATTTATTGTCTATTTTATAGGTTCGTATATATTTGGTGTATTCATCTTGTATCAGCAGAAAATAAGAAGATTCATGTCACATTCCATATGTAATCTCATTAGTAGACAAATATTTTTTGTTGACTTATTCACAGACAAACATATTGGACAGGTGGTAAATACTTAAAAATTGAGCCATTCTTCGTTTGATCATTTAAGGTTGTACAAGTATTATCAAAGAATTGTTATGAATTGGATTTAAATGAAATGAGTAAAAAACACAGAGTGTTTAATGTTAAATTTTTGTAGAAATTGCGAGTGCGTAAACCGTACGCTTTACAATGAATGATACATTCTGGACAAGATTCAATCTGTTCAACGTCTTCAGAAGTTAGTTTTCTAAGTAAAATAGGCTGAGTGTTAGTCAACTTTTGTATAATACTGCTATTAGGATGACCTTATGATACATGATAGTTATAATATATGTTGGATTTTTTGAGTTAATTTTCTTCTTATTTTAGTTTGAATACCCATTGTGATAGATTCATAAATTGTAAAATTTAACCAAAAATAATTACCAAATATTTTAAATTTATGATTCGTATTAACAAATGGGTTTGTCGCTAGCAAGCTATATAAAGTATCAGTTATATATAAACCAATTCTTAAAAAAATTCGCATGTGTTCAATAGTAAAGTAAGTGTGTATACCTATATATATGGGTAGCTGTTATAGAATATTTTCATACTGATATGCTTTTGATAGTAGCATTTGATGGCTTCAGATCCATAATAAACCTCTTATTTGTAATTACTGGCTGGGAAGTACCTTCATTTGATTATGATGCATTTTTCGTCAACTACTTTAATACCATCATGAGCTGCTTTATTATTATTATTATCCTATTGTCGATTATTCTCCTTTCAAGCAATGAAATTATATTATATTAAGTCATGTTTTTGAAGATTAGCTAATAGTCGAGGAATGTGAATAGGGACTACAACATTAATTAAAACGAGGCAACGCTGAAATAAAGAAAGTTCGCGAGAATAATGGTCCAAGTCATCACTCTTATTTTTTAGAAATAGTTATAATTTAAATGAATAGATATATATTTTTTATGTAACTATTTCCGCCTCAAAAACATATTAATTTTTATTGTTTTGCATGTATAATAGTCTTCTTAATTTGACCAGCAATTTTTCTTCTAGGACAACATTATTCTCTATGATAAACCTTTTTTTAAAAAAAATTGAAGAAATTTTTTCAAAATACGTTTGAATTGACTGATGTACTTTAGAGTAAATAAGTACTTATTAATTGTTTAATTATAACATCATAGATATGATCAGCGAAAAAAACTTATAATATAAGCAGATAAGTACAAATAAAGTAGGTATTGTTTAAAGCTAATACTCTGTGGTTCTTATAAAATTCTCTTATCGAGTTAAACATAAGTATAAATTATAGATTTTTCCATGTATTTCTCTTATATTTTACATAGTCTTTTTTTTCATTTTTGCCTCCAATTTCCGGTAAGCGGTGTTATAAAAAAATTGAGCATTTTTAACGAAGAGTGAAATATGGCATAGTTGAAGTATATAATAAAATATATAGTATGTGTTTTGGATTTGTCATATATAATGACAATAATTATATAGTATAATATTGATAATAATACAACGTGTATTGTATTCAATAATAAAACAAAAAGACTAATAATAATATATTTTTTAAAAAATATACGAAATATTTACTTTTCTTTTCTATTATTTAAATGCATAAATCATGTAAGGTAAAAATATAAAATTACTAACAATAATATAATATTATTTTCTTATAAAATCTATATCTAACATTAAAATATAATATCTAACTATATTGAATATTTCTAAACTATAATATATTTTTTTATAATAAAGTCCGAGCATTATAAAAAATAAACAAGTATTTATCTAACCTTTCCGCTAAGCACCTATAAAAGCCAGATCTTATCATAAAACACAAATACATAATATACACATATATAGAAATCTATTACACCCGAAGAATATAATACTATACCATATTTACTACGTTTTTTTTAAAAAAAGAACCAAAAGAGAATCCAATGTGCCTATCGCTGGACGGATCTACCCAGGCTATTATCCAAGCACACATTTATTATCTCTCGGTTGTCTACACACGTCATGGATCTGTGCCGAGATCTGCCAAGACCTGCCAAGACAAGCAACGGTAACTCTCGGGTGCAGCCGGAATGAGTCTAACATAAACTAAATATTCCTCTACTCAATTGCAAATAACATACTATACTATTCTCTGTTCTTTTTGAAAAAAGAACCAAAAACTACTGGTCACTTCGTTCGAGGCTACTATTCTCATTCTTTAAGCACAACATACCAATAATACTTTCAAAGATTATCCGACGGGTCCGCGTGCAGCCGAGTTCGTGCATCGCGACATGTCAGCCGCACCACACGTCACTAATCCCACGACACTATTATCCAACACAACAAACAATATTCTATCCTGGAACCAAAAATACTATATTCTTTTACACAAGACCCAAAACAGGCCTGTGCTATCTGCTACTTCCCTATTCTACTGCAACAGATCCGAGCCGACCAACCATACGGGACTCATTCTCTCTTTAAAACTACTGTTGTTTGTTTATTTTCATGTCAAATTCAATTACAGGATACCCCTTCAAGGCATCCGACGGAGAAGTAAGTTCATTAATAAGGCTCAAGGAGTGCATCCTTTCCTCGGAATACTCGGTTTGTCACCGATTATATTCAGTCATCCCTGAATTACTACTCCCTTATTTCAAGAAGGAGTATTTGCTCGGCTCTTTAGATTCTTTTCATTGAAAAATTTTTTTGTTCAGTATTTTCAAGCATTAATTATTAATGTAATTTAATTAATTTGATCTAATTTAATTTAACCAATTAGAAGCCAGTAAGTATGACAGGGGAAGGGGCATCTCTATCTTTACTTTACTCCTAGCTTTTTCTCTTTTTTCCATTTCTTTCTCTCTCTTTTTCACTTGTATATATAAACTCAATTGATATTTGAAAAAAATTGGTTTCTATCCACACTCTCTTTTTCTTACAACTTCTTACTATATACAATACAATATAGTATAAAATTATAATAAATAATAATACACAGAGATTTTTATTAATACTTTAACGATAATTATCTCTCTATAAATAATAATAATAATTTTTTTTATATCCCTTACTCTTTTTGTTTTTCACCCCATACAATTTTTTAATAATAATTAATAATAATAATCATGAAATTAGATTTAGCTTTATTAGGTTTAGCCGCCTCTTTAAGTGGTTTCGCTAACGCTGCTGATGATAAAGTAGCAAATAAGATTGAATATAATGATGTTGGTTTTAAAGGTTATTTTGGTGCTGTTACTTCATTAAAACATATTTGGCAATCAAAAAAATGTAAATGTGAAGTTGGTAAAAAACGTTGGTTTGAAGGTGTTAATTCACCATTAGATGGTTATACTTCTGTTCAAGTTAGAGGTCCAGTTGAATTAAAACAATTTGCCGTTTATACTGCTGAATATTTCTCTTCTGGTGATGAAAGTGGTAATTCTACTGCTTGGTTACGTAAAGGTTATTATAACGCTGTTGAACAACAACAAAATAATGTCACTTTCTTAAATAATTATGGTGCTGTTTCACCATGTTTAGGCGGTGCTTTAGCTTATGCTGGTCCAGATGGTGTATCTACTTCTGAAGAACCACATATTTTAGCTCCAGATAATAATTTACCTTCTGGTAAAGAATATTCTATTTATTCAAATCATCTATGTCCACATTCTGGTGATGGTAATGGTTGTGGTGTTTATAGACATGGTATCCCAGCTTATTATGGTTTCTATGGTCATACTAAAATGTTCTTATTCGAATTTACTATGCCAGAAGATCAAAGACAAAATATGAGTGCTATCCCATATTATGATTTACCATCTATTTCTATCTTTAGTGATAGAATTGCTAGACAATCTATTAACCCAAGAAATCCAGCTTGTTCTTGTAAAGCTTCTGGTTGTGGTGTTTATGACGTTTTCCAAGCTCTATCTGGTGATCAAAAGGATAGATTATTCTCTACTTTACATACTACTCAAACTGGTGGTCAAACTATTCAAGATTTAACTTCTGATGGTTATATGAAGAGAACTAATGGTGTTATGAGAGGTGGTGTCATCTTTGATTCTACCGGAAGAATTACTACTTTCTTAAACAATAACACCTTATTCGATGTTTCCTTAAATTCTACCGATGTTAACACTTGGTTATCTGAAATTGCTGCTGATTTAACCGTATCTACTACCGTTGAAACCGCTTCTAACTCAACTACTACTACCTCTTCTAATTAAACATCTTAGAGAATAACATTTTTATCTATCGCTTTGTTACCGCTCTTTTTCAAAAACCTTTTTTTTTTATTAATATTACCCAATACACCATACTTTTTCATAATTTTTTTTTTAATTATTTTTTCAAATGAACTATAAATTTTAATCTCCTATCTTTATTTTTTTTAATAATAATAATAACCTTATTTTTGTCACTTATATCTAATCTAAATTTTTTTTTAAAAAAAAAAAAGTATTTTTTTAATATAAATTATCTTTTTCTAATTTACACCTCCCCTCTTTAACTATTTTTTAATTCTTTCTTTATCTTTTATTTATTAAAAAAAATACATTTCATTTGGGAATTTAATTGCATTTATTAATACTTTCTCTTTTGATATCATATATATATATATATCTTACCTACTTAATAATTATAATATTTTTTCTTATATTAATTACAACTTTTTTTTTCATTAAATTATTTAGATTATTATTAAACATATTATTTATTATTATAGTCAAATCAACGTTTTGAACATTGTCTTCTTTTTTGTTCTCATTACTTACAAACTCTCATATACTTCACCAATTTGTTGTCCAACTTGAACTTTAGCACCTTTTCTAATATTAAATTTAAATCCCTTTGGTGCTTGAAAACATATAACTACAGTTGATCCAAATTCAAATCCACCCATTTCCTCACCTTTTTCAATTGGTACACCTTGTAATACATTTGATGCATTCTCATATGTTGCTTCATAACATTTATATGGTAAATGATGTGAATGTTTTTTTATTCTAGTATTAGTATGTAAATCTTTATCAAAATTTAGTTTAACTGATCCAACATTTGTAGCACCAACCATTGTCATACTGAAAAACCCATATTTCCAATAACCTAATAATGGTACACGTTCATTTAATATAAATAAATTTGGTAATGTTCTTTGAAAATATGGATTAACTGAAAATAATCTACCAGGGAAATGTCTTCTCATTTTACAAACCCAATTAACTGGTGCATGAAAATGATGATAATTTGCTGGTGATAAATAAATTACGGCAAAATATAAATCTGTATCTTTTGTATTTTCAACATTATTATAACCTAATGAATTTGGCGTTATTGATGCAAGTTCATTAATCAATTTACTAGTTTTACTCTTTGATTCAATTTCATTTGATGGAATAAATTTATCACCTTCATCTTCAACATGTATATGCATTTCAGATATTTTTGAATCTGGACATTCACAATTATGATTTGGTGATCCCTCTTTATGTTTACCATCAATAATAGAATTCGTAACTGATGTTGGTGATAATACTTCAGATACTTCATCATTAACTTTATTTGAATTATTATCATTTTGTGATGCAGCTTCAAATTCTATAGTAGCCATTTTTTTCATAAATCTTCTATGTTCATTAAATTGTTTAGATAAATTAACATTTGAAGTTGATTTTTGTACAGATTCTTCTGAATGTGTACCTAAAAATGCTTGAATAGAATATGTCATACCTTTAACTTGTTCTAATTGTCCCTTTTCAGAATCAATTCTGCCCATTTGTAATACCGTACCATCACATGGTGAAGCCATAATATGATCACCTTGTGCAATTGGTCTTAATTCTTTTCTAATATTTCTATAAAAGAATGATGTAAAACAATCATAATGATACCAATTTTGATCTTTAATTTCAGACATATTAATATTATAAACCCAACAAAATGCTTTGCATGCATATGGTCTAATAAAATATGGCCATGTAATTCTACAAATTATACCCCAAAATCTTGAAAATGCATTTAATGGTAATGTTGCATATAAAAAGAAGAAAATATTATGATGAGCAATATGAATATCTGTATTTGTAAAGAAAAAAGTATGTGATTTTTTCAATTTATGTGTCCCTTTAATAGAACGAGATGATGAAGATTCATTATTCTCTTTTTTAGTCTTTTTTGAATCTGATTTGAACAATATTGGTCTAATCAAAAAATTCCAAACACCTAATGCTACAAAAGCATAGAATAATATCTTAAATAAAGTTATTGATTCAGAGAAAAATCTCTCAGAATTAGATGTTGTAGTATTGCCTTCTAAATATTCATTAGGCACATCGTCGTACTCAAAAACTTGAGTATCACTAGACATTTTTTAGAATTTATAATTTGAAATATTTTTTTTTCGCTTTCTTTTATTTTTTAATTACAAACAACCAATAGTAAGATATTAAAACTAATGCTATATGAAATTAAGTAAATATGCTTATTATAGAAATTTATTCCAGCTTGAATTTCTATCTGCTTACGTTTATTTTCTAATATTAAAATTAAAATAAAAAATAACTACAGAAATAAAAAAAAAATCACAGAATGAAATATAACTGTAGCAACCAGAGTTAGTAATACTCTTCTTTTTTAAATTCTCTTCTAGAGAAACATCTCAAGATAAGATTCGTTGAAAAAAATTATTACCATGAATCTATTATCCATCTCGGTGCAGCTCGATAATCAGGGGAGAAAGGACTATTGCAAAATTCAACTAATAAACTATCTATCAATACTCTGATTGATTGATTAATTACCGATTCAACCCACCACAAATCGTATTTCCAAGGGACCACCTCATCACAGTTCTAACTCCTAGATTACCTGTCAATGAGCTGACAAAAGGCAGAGAAAGAGCCCTTTAATGTTTCAGGCTCGGTTCGTTTGCCACGACTGCACTTAAGGTAAGCCGACGAGTTCGAACCCTCAGCGACATGCTAATGAACAGTTAAAATATGACGATGCCATTAATAAGTAACCTGCTAATGTCTGTGGTATTAATAATCCATTTGTCACTCGTTGCCAAGGTATTTTTATTTATTTAATCTTACTTCTTCATGCTATTCTCCACCTGAAAATTTGCTATGGCCTTAGGATTCTGTCCTTTCCTACGTACAAAACCAGTGTTTGTCACTAAATCTGCCAAGCGCCTAATCATATCTCGAGCTGTAGGTATATCACCTTGTAGAAGTGCATCGTCTATCTTAGTAAGAGCCGAATTCTTAAGATCTCCCTCATTCATATTGGCTTCTACTTTGATATTGGGGTTGGAATCTGTCGGTATGTAAGCAGTGTCCGTACTTGGTTTTGCCTGAACACCAGTAAATACTGTCATAATGTTAGCTAATTCCATGTAAGCATCATCGTACATTTGTAGTTCCATTTCAATACGATGAACGTATTCTTTCCTACGTTTACGAAATCTTGAAGCTGCAACCCTATTTCTCTCCAAAAAATCTTGTCTTTTACGTTCTTTACTAGCATCAGTCTCTGCTTCATCTTCCCTTTCATCACGAGGATGTAATACTTTTGTATTATTTATTTGTTTTATTGTATTTTTATCTTTTTTCTCTTTCTTTATATTAGTGGTATGCTTATCTTGTGATATATTATTATTATTATTAGAATCATGTCTTTGTTTTGTAGTATTTATATTTGTCTTTGTTGGTATCATATTAATAGTTGAATCTGGTTCAACAACATTATTATTATTATTATTATTATTATTATGCGCAATATGCTGTTGTCCCATATTGAAATTATTTGCTTGTGGTACAGATGGAATTCCTAACAATGAAGAAATTCCTGGTGTAAGTAAATTAGAATGTGATCCATTAGTTGTCGTTACTTGTTGATTTGCTAATGGATATGTTGTAATAGATGGAGTAGTATTATTAGATGTACGTGCTGTATTAGAATTTAAATCATTTCTCACTGAACTTTCATTAGGTGTCAAATCACTTTTATTTAAAGTGAAAAATAAATTTAATGATGGATTTTCTAAACCAAAATTTCCTGCTTTACTTGTACTTCCTAAAGTTCCATTTGTAGGTGGTCCATTATTAATTAAAGCATTTTTATTAGATTGTTCAATAAAAGATGGTGATAATAAGAGTGGTGGTAATTTTTTAGAACCACCAGGTGTTAATAATGACGGAGAAGGTACTCCAAATTTATTTAATCCACTAAAACTGAAAGTGCCAGGGGCGTTATTATTATTACCATTCGCTCCATGAACGTTACTATTACTAAAGGATGATCGTTGCATATGCATCAATAAAGATGGTCTCTTTCCATCCTGTGACGTTTTAAAATATTTATCATCACCTGGTTTACCACTAGAATTGTCACCAAGATTACTAGGTACTCTACTGGAATTTAAAAAATTATCCGGTGATATCTTATTATTGTTTTTTTGTTCATTTTTAATATTATTATTACTACTACCCTGAACAATATCATCATTACGATTGAATCCATTATTGAGATCATTGGGTTTACCTGCTATCTTATTCGATGCGAAACTTTGTTCAAATGGATTTAGTTCCAAATCAAAAGCAGTGGCTTTTCTGCTGTTGTTGTCCAGATCTGTAATATTATTTGGCATACTGTTCGTTTATCATTAAAAAAACAACTGTCTTTATAAAACACTTTATTTCCTCTACACAATCCGATTTTATTGCAAATATTAAATTTTGATTATTGTTTCCTCTTCCCAATTTTATCTTGATTTATTTCAAATCTTTAATCTTACTTTTTTTTTTTTACTTTTTATTTGCTAATCCATCAATAATTTTATTTTCTTGCCTAATTTAATCATCACTTAATCAATAAATGGCTAATTACGTGATGTGGTGCACAGGTGTTTACTATAATTAGAACAAATTCCGAAGTGTCATCATAATAAAGTAAACAATATTGACCATCCAGCAACCAGAATAAAGTAGTTTGACAAGAGTAAATGATAAATAGTTGTCAGGTAGGTTGCAATTAATTGTATCTTGTGTTTACTTCAAAAAAATTGGGGTAAATATTGAGTGTTTGGAGCAAAAGTTGCCCCTCTGAACAGAAAATATTTATTGATATGTAATTACAAAAGTACTTAGAAAATGGTATCCATGCTTAAATAATAATGGCTAATCAATTTTTCTTTAAGGTACGTTGTTTTTCTGCATTTTGAATAACTTTCTCATCCACAAATAAACCTTTACGTTTGCGAATTGCATTCATATGTTTACGTGCAATATTTTCTTTATCAGCTGTGTCACCAAGATCTTCTAATTCTTCAATGGTAGTTGGAACCCAAAATGGATCCAAATCAATGCATTCAAATCCTGCAAATACCAATTGAGGTTGAGCAGCACCAGATGTCTTCTTTCTGATATCTTCACTGAAACCAAAGGCTTCTACAACTGGAATGTGTGCTTGGATTTGGAAAAATGGTGTACCTTCTTTCATCTCTTCCGATACAATAACACCACGTCTTTGTTGTACAACAGCATATACTTTACCTAATACTTCAACTGATGTTTGAATATCACATGTATAGATAGCCCACATAATACGAGGAGACCAGTCCAAGAAACAGTTATGAATCGTGTCTCTTGTGGATGTAATCAATCTACCTGAAAAATCGGCAATCTCCCTTTGATAGGAAGCATCATTCTCTTGTAATTCAAAAAGTTCTTCTTCAGTCATTTCAGTAACTTCTTCAATAGAAACACACATACCTTGTACTGGTTCTTTAGCTAAAGGACCTTCATGAGTAGATAATTCGAAACCATTGATAATAGATTCACCATATTCAAACTTATCATACTTATTGAAATTTTCATTATCAATAAATACCGAGTGTAAAATATTATTCTTTGAGATTAAAATATTACATCCAATACGATTTGGTCCAAAAACAGCAATTTTAGAAACAAATTCAGGATCTTTAAATATAGGATCATCTGCACCATATTTTTCCAATAATTCTTTTAATTTAGTAATAAATGTGTTACGATCAATTTCTGTAACACCAATACTAGCAGAAGGATCTACTTCTACATTTTCTTCATGTAAGATTGTTTTAATATCATTTTGATGTTTATCTAGAAATTGCGTAACTTCATCTGGCAATTGACATACTTTAATCTTGATTCTTGTTTTAGATAAATTAATGTAAGAATAACCTCTTCCTAATTCAGGATTTTTAACTGGGTTCATATCAGGAGCATTTAAAAATGTCTCTCTGTAAGGAATAGCTGGTGGTGAACTGGTTATTTCAATACCAGCAAATCTTTCTCTTAAGTCCTTTAGACACCTCTCTAAATGTAATTCACCAGCTGTACAAAGAATATTTTCACCATTATCAGATACATATGTACTAACACAAGGATCTGCTTGATTTAATAATTTCAAGCCACGTACTAAACTGTTCATTTGCATTGGATTTATAGGTTCAAGAGCAACACGAACAATTGGAGAACTTTGGAAATTAACACTTGCAAGGTTCACACCTTCAATATCTGGTGAAACAATTGTTGCATTCTTTAAAACTTTACCCGCTAAACCTCTAATACCAACAATATTACCTGCAGGACATTCATCTAATGGGACAAGCTCTCTACCCATGAACAAGTACATGTGAGTAATTGTAGTTGACTGTATATGTTCATTTGGCTTTCTTGGATCATATTTAGGACCAAGAATAGAAACTGTTTGACCAACTTTTAATGTACCACTATAAATTCTGGAAAATCCAATCAAAACTTCATCCTTTTCTGCAAAAATATCATTTTCTTCTTCTTCTTCGACAGATTGAGGATATGTACCATCAAGGTTAAACTCAGATTCATCCTCATATTCAAACATAGCGTTAAGTGGATCATTTGGATCTAAGGAATCTGGGACAAAATCAAGAGTTGAATTATCATTTTCTGTGTCGATATTAAAATTGTTGTCAGTTTCAAAATTGATATCTTCTTCTTCTTCATATTCAAATCCTAAATCGAATGCGGGAGTAGGTTCATTTACAACTAGGAAATCATCATTTGAAGTGGTATGAAATTTTTCAATGTTAGTAGTGTCTTTGAAATGATGAACTGAAGAGCTAGATTTTTTATCTTTAGATAATTCAATCTCTGGGGTTTGAACAGAATCAGTAGCTCTCTCATAGAGACCTCCGGTATTTTCATCATTTTTAACTCTCATCTTTGACATTTTTTCTATCATTTCAGCCCTTTTAGCTGCCCTTAGTGCTTCTACACGAGCATTTACAGTTTGATCCCCATTAGATAGAGATTCTATAGGTAATTCTTCCCTTGGGATAGAAAGAATTTTTGAAACGTACGCTACTACTGGACCATCTTTATCACATGAATTCATAGATTCTAAAACTTGTTTATCGACTTTTTCAACATCTACATTTGGACCTAAAATAGTATCTAATCTTTTTGATTGAGATTCTAATGGTGAAGGTAAATTTTCAATGACACTTAATAAAACGGATGTACTTACAGGAATCCATTGACCCATAATATTCCTTAGTAATTGTTTATTATCTCTAGATCTTAAATCTCTTGGTAACAATTTAATATCTAATGCTTTAATAATTTTTTCTATCATTTCCATATTTCTTTCTTCTGATTGAACTACATTTTCATAAATTTTCCAAATATTATCCAATATCAATGATACAAACATTGGTTTTAAATTTCTTCCCTTTAATGATTTATTATTTAATATTTTTTTAGTCTTTGGATCCATATAATAGTCACCCCAAAGAATTTTTTGTAATACTTCTCTTTTAGCGCCTAATTTACTTTGATAAAATTTAGCAAATTGGCTAATATTGAAACCCCAACCATCGATTGCAGAAGCAAATATAACATTATTTTTAATTGGATCGAAGTAAAGATCTGAATCATCACTATCTTCAAACTTAAGATCTTTATCTAATTTTAATTTTTCTCTATAAGAGAAATCATCTAATTGTCTTTGACCAGCAAAAAATGAACCAATAATAGAATTAACTTGTTCAATAATTTTGGATAAATGTAAATATGCTTCAACTGGTGACAATTGTAATTCAGAAATTAATCTATCAATTTTATTTAATACTAAAATAGGTTTTAATTTTTCAGTCCAACATTGCCTTAAAACAGTAATAGTTTGAGAACAAACACCTTCAACTACATCGACTAAGACAATAGCACCATCACATAAACGTGATGCTGTACTAACTTCACTAGAGAAATCAATATGACCAGGAGAATCAATTAGATTAATTAGATGTTCATTAACTAGTGGTTCATCTGAATTTTCCTGTTTATGCAACAAACGGAAATATAAGGAAATAGCAGATGATTCCATGGTAATACCACGTAATTGTTCGTCTGGACGAGAATCTAGAAATCTTACTTTACCAGCCAATTTCTGTGAAATGATACCATTAGAAGCTAACAAGGAGTCAGATAGAGAGGTTTTCCCATGATCAACATGTGCGACAATACAAATATTTCTGATACAAGAAGGATCACTCTGAAGTCTTTTAAAGGTCTCTGGACTGACACGAGGCATCTTTACTATAATTGGATCTTCTAAATGGTCTCTTTATACTCTATTTTGTACTTTTGCTTGCTAATCATCCCATTTTCTAGTTTTTTCATATCTATAATAGCTGAATACCGATGAGCTGAAAAATTTCAAATTTATTCATACAAAGGAACAAGTGGATCAGATTAAAAGATATGCATGGATTATTGAGCCAGGATCACTAGTGTGACTAGTAAGGATGGCAAAGGAACAACAACATATGGAGAAAGCTAACAAGAATAGGGAATCCAGCAGCGGTGGTGATAATAGCAAAGAAGCCAAAGTTACAAAATGTCCCTTATGTGGGACTCTCCTGCAGAAATGTTTGGTGCAATCCAACTATGCAGTGGTAATGTGTCCTGATACAGAGTGTATTTACCCCTTCAATGAGAAAAACATTACTGAGTGTTTGGTATATGTCACTGATGAAGAGATATTGACTGTTGCAGAGAAAAAGTTGAAAAGTGAAAATTCAGACAGTTCAGTATGATAAAGAATTGAGAATAAAAAAAGGAATTGTGTGTTACAGTTCGAATGACTTCCAGTACCATAGTATATTAGATATTTGATGTGTTCTATACAGCAGCAACAACGTGTCAGATACTAAGAAGTAGTATATTACTTTTTCAAAAGGATTTATGATATCTTATCAGAATTGATTTATTATTAATACATTTAACATGGTGTTTGGTACAGTAGATAATGAATTAATACTGTGGTTACTAAATAAAATTAATATATTATTTTTGTATATAGTTATTTAGTTATTTACTGGCGCTTTTTTCCAGCAGCCTGGCGCAAACTGGAAAACAAACCGAATTTGATTCAAAACAACATATTTATTAGAAAAGAGGAACAAATTTTGATTCGATGCGTTATGAAAAGTGTTGCCAGTAGAGTAGTGTTTTACGTGATTTAGACCTGTTGACGGCTGTGTTACGTGTTATCGAAGAGTAATTCAAATATATTATCCCCAATTTACCACATTTCTGAGACTTTGGAATTAATTAATCGCGGATCATGTTTGGTGGTAATAGCAACAACAACAATCAGTATAATAATAACATGATGCAAGGTCACAACAATGACAATAATATGCAACAACAACAGCAGCAACTAGTACCTCCTGCTAAGTTGAATGACTATCCTTATCTATCGAATAGATCATCCCAGATGTCACTTCCTGATCAATACTCAGATCAAAATAGTAATCACAACAACAATATTCAAAATAATGCAATGCCAAGTGGTTTCACAGATATTCCATCTTTAAATTATCCAAGTACACCTTCTGCGATACAAAATAATAATCAAAATATGTTGTCAGCTTCACCTGAGTTTCGTCAACAATCACCAACTCCACAACCACCACAACCACATGGTTTATATAAACTTAATAATAATTCACAAAATATGTTAAACAATAATCAAAATGTTAATATACATAATCATTCACATGTCTCTCCAGGTCAATATTCTATGGCATCAGATTATAATACCGATAATGATAATAGTAGATCAAATTCACCCTTTTTAACTAATGATCATCAATATTTTAATTCTGATTCAATAAATAAAGTGTCACCAATTAGAACTTTAAAATCAAGTCAAGCTCCTCATTTACAACATTCTCAACAACAACATGTTCAACATGTTCATCAATCAGGTCAAAATAATAATACTAATGGAGAAATTAATTCTCATCCATCAAATTATATGTATTTTGAAAGAAGACCTGATCTATTATCAAAATCTACTCAAGATAAAGCTGCAGCTGTAAAATTAAAGATTGAAAATTTTTATCAATCATCAGTTAAATATGCAATTGAAAGAAATCAAAGACGTGTTGAATTAGAAACTCAATTAACTTCACATGATTGGTCAGATGAAAGAAAGAAAAGACAATTAAATTCATTAGGTAAAAAAGAATCACAATTTTTAAGATTGCGTAGAACAAGGTTATCATTAGAAGATTTTCAAACTGTTAAAGTTATTGGTAAAGGTGCATTTGGTGAAGTTAGATTAGTTCAAAAGAAAGATACTGGTAAAATTTATGCAATGAAAACTCTTTTAAAATCAGAAATGTATAAAAAGGATCAATTGGCACATGTTAAAGCTGAAAGAGATGTTTTAGCAGGTTCAGATTCTCCTTGGGTTGTTTCTTTATATTATTCATTTCAAGATACTCAATATCTATATTTAATTATGGAATTTTTACCAGGTGGTGATTTAATGACTATGTTAATAAGATGGCAAATTTTTACAGAAGATGTTACTAGATTTTATATGGCAGAATGTATTTTAGCTATTGAAGCTATTCATAAATTAGGTTTTATTCATAGAGATATTAAACCTGATAATATTTTGATTGATATAAGAGGTCATATTAAATTATCAGATTTTGGTCTTTCTACTGGTTTCCATAAAACACATGATTCTAATTATTATAAGACATTATTACAACAAGATGAACAGAATGCCAAAAATGGTAATCCACAACAACAAGGTAATAATAATAATAACAATCGTCAATCTACTGTTGTTGATTCTATTAATTTAACAATGTCCAATAGACAACAAATTCAAACATGGAGAAAATCACGTAGATTAATGGCATATTCTACAGTTGGTACTCCTGATTATATTGCACCAGAAATTTTCTTATATCAAGGTTATGGCCAAGAATGTGATTGGTGGTCACTTGGTGCTATTATGTATGAATGTTTAATCGGTTGGCCACCATTTTGTTCTGAAACTCCACAAGAGACATATAGAAAGATTATGAATTTTGAACAAACATTACAATTCCCTGATGATATTCATATTTCATATGAAGCTGAAGATTTAATTAGAAGATTATTAACACATGCTGATCAAAGATTAGGTAGACATAATAGTGCAGATGAATTAAAATCACATCCATTTTTTAGAGGTGTTGATTGGAATTCAATTAGACAAGTTGAAGCACCATATATTCCAAAATTAAGTTCTATTACTGATACAAGATTTTTCCCAACTGATGAATTAGAGAATGTACCAGATTCTCCAGCTATGGCACAAGCTGCTAAACAAAGAGAACAAATGATGAAACAAGGAATGGGTATTAATGGTAATACACAAGCTGTTAAAGAAGATTTACCATTTATTGGTTACACATATTCTAGATTTGATTATTTAACAAGAAAAAATGCTATTTAATAAATAAATCAAAAGTAATCGTTATCCAATCATCTTATATTCTTCCATATAATTCATCATCTAATTTAATGTCATGAGGAAAAGCCTAATAGAGTGAACACTTTATTCTACAACAAATAATAGATATAAAAAATCATTTACATATAGAGAAACAATAATATACTACAATAAAAAATAATATAAAAAATATTCATTTACATATTTATATTTTTTAAAGACTTTATTACTATAATTTCAATTCTTTTTTTTTTTTGGAAGATTCATTGAGAATAAGTATTGTATAAGTTTATAAGATACAATTGATAAGTATAACATCTAGATGATGTAATTATTAGAATATTTAATATTATAGAATCGTAAGATGAGCTAACTTTTTTTCCACTTCCTACTCGTTTCGAATTGCCGAGCGCAAAGGATATTATTGCGATTAGGTTCGTCACAATTTTAGACATACAATAATAATATCATCCACATTCTTAAAATTGAGAAGAAGGAGGAGGCTTAAATTAACTGCATTACTAGATATGTGATAATGGGTATGACTGAAACTGCTCACTTAAGCCCATTATTGAAGCAGAATCTCTCCACTCGAGCGATGAAGACGGTCTACCCACAACCACAACAGTGCATGAAGTGGCTTCTTTAGGAGGCATGGGTAACCAAGAAAGTCAAGGTAAGACAAGGTTATATTATGTTTCTTTGATGATTTTTCAACATCACCACTTTGCTGTCATTTTCGTCGTCATCTCCCTGTCCCCTCTTTGCTGCCTCTCTGTCCGACTTCGAGTTGCATAGAAAAAAGGGGCACTGTTAAAATCTTGCACTCTTTGTGAGTTTTCTACTTGTTTAGTTGCATGAGGAAATTAGAAGATTTTTATTCCCCTTTCACTTCGAGACATCAACTAATCCTTTTCTTAGTAACTAATCTAAGGCTGTGGGTTTTTACTTGTTTAGCGTCGACGTAGACTTAAGTGGCTATTGTATTTGTCCAGTTTCAAGAGGGTTTTTGCTGTATGAGACTATATCGAATCGCAAAGTGTTCTTTTCCTGCTCCATAAGACGGATAAGGACAAATCATGGTTAATTAATTGAGACAATAGTTCTTTCATTTATTTTTTTGCCATTGTCGGAATACCATTTCTCAATTTATTAAGGTATAATATTATTATTCAAAATTAATCTCCAACCCATATGGTATTACAAGGAAGCACCACTTATGGCCCACTAACAACTCGCTCATCCTCAAATAAGGTGCATGCATACATATTATTTTTTCTTCTCCACTGATTGCCAGCGGGCCAAGAAAGGGTATAGAATGATATTATTATCTATCTTGTGCGGCTCCTTAATTGAAATTACCTGCCTCATTGTTATTCATTGCCTCGTAGAGTATCTGCAACAAAATTATATGAATTCTAAGTTAGGTAATTTGGGCGGTTTACATTTGTAAGGGATGATTTTCTTACCATATTTTTAACACATCGACCATCTTTAAATGCCACATTAGTGAAAGTGGTAGTTTTTTTTTTCATAATGCAATTTTTTATAAATTTTTCAATCCTATAAATATAACATAACTTGTGTAATTATTTAGTTCATGTAATTGAGTATTCTTGAAACTTTCTTTATCCTTTTTTTCTTTTTGTCTTTTTGATTATTTAAAGTAACCAACAATTCAACGTTATCTTAAATAGACACATAATAATGAAGTTACAAACCGCTACTACAGCTTTATTAGCTCTTTCTGCTACAACTATTGCCGCTCCAGCTAATGCTGACCAAAAGGCCAAGAGAGCATATTGGAATCCTTTCCGTGCTCAAGCTGTAGATCCAAATGCAGTTCAAACTGTCGATCCTCAAGCTACTGATGCTCAACCTGCTCAACCAGCTCAAACTACCAATGCTAATACTCCTGTTGCAGTGACTAGTCAACTTGCTCCAGTTGTCACTACTAGTGCTGCCCCAGTTACTTCTAATGTTCCAGTCGTTACAACTTCTGGTGCACCACAACCAGCTACTACTTCCGAACCACCAGCCGCTACCAGTGCTCAAACTACTGAAGCTAACCCAACTCCAGGAACTACTGCTGCTCCAACTGAAACTACTGCCACCCCAACAACTACTGAACAAACTACTACTGTCCCAACAACTACTAGTGAAGCTACTAATAATGGTACTACTCCTGAAAATGGTAACAATGGTACCCCAATTGCAGGTGGTGCCGGTTACAACAGTACTACCCCACAAGGTGGTGCCGGTTACAATGGTACAACTCCTCAAGGTGGCGCTGGTTACAACAGTACTAATCCACAAGGTGGTGCTGGTACTGGCAATGGTAATGGTTCCGGTAATGGCGCTTCGGGTGCTGCTGGTGCAGGTGCCGCTGGTGCTGCTGGTGCCACATTCACAAATGAAAGTGGTAAAGTTTTGGTCATATATACTGGTGGTGATTTACCATCCAATGAAAGTACCAGTACTTATGATCTAAGAGTCTTGTATAACACAACCAACCCGTTGAACTTAACTGAATTGTACAATGTTTCTTCTGCTATTAAGGCTGAAAATTCACAAAACAACTTCACTGGTACTGTTATTGTTGGTGCAACTGAAGGTTTAGAAGCTTTAGGTTTCTTTAACTCTATTACAACTAACTTCACAACTCCATTAGTTGTTACCGATGATATTAACGAAGGTTTGATTGTCGCAAATGATCCATACACATTAAACCAAAGTAGAGTGACTGTCGTTTCCGACAATGTTATAACCCCAGGTGCTTATGCTGCTAATTCTAACGGTTGTCCAATTGAAATTGGTACTGTTGGTACTGACAATGGTGCCCATTGGTTATTCACAGATTTGGTTGTTGGCCTAAATAACAGAGTTAACAATGACTTCCCACAATTAAAGAATGATACCAATGCTACTGTATCTGTTCCAATTATTTCTGGTGACAGCGGTTTAATCTTAAGTAATCTACAAAATATCAGTGGTTTAGTCATTGATGCACAAGGTACTAACTTTACAGATGTTAACTTGTCTGGTGTTACTGTTCCAGTCGTTATTACTAGCCCAAACAATGCCTATGTCGCAAAGAACCAAATTCCAGCAAACGCTATTCAAGGTGGTAATTTAGATGCTACTAAAGCTCAAATATTGTTATCCGTCGCTCTGGCAAACAATGTTACTGATGTAGCTCAATTACAAAACTTATTTGCTTAAATTACTGAAATAGACTATTCCTGATGGTAATCAAATAACAAAAAAAAACACTTTGAAATATCCTCTTACGTAAAATTTCGTTCGTCTGCACGTAAATAGATGTGTGTAACTATTCTAACTTAACATTTAATGCTCTTTCATGATAAAAACATCTACTATGTATGTCTACGTAATCAACTAGTATTAAAATAATTCCCCTTTTTAGAAAGAAAATATAGCAAGAACGTTTTACTAACAAGGTAAATCCAATTTATCAAGATTATTTCCTAAAAAGTTGCCTTTAATTTTAAATTAAAAAATGTCATAAAAGAAGAAGTGACTACTACCAGGAAAGGGGTATTCAAGAGTGTATTAAGTATTGATAAACAATTAAAGTTTAGTTGGTATAGAGACATGTATACTGTATTTTGAACTCTGTTTTCAATATTATTGTTGAATTGTAGAAAAGAGTGATACCATGTTCGAGGAAGAATGAAGAAAAAAAGGGCGTAATTTGATATTATCAGTCACTTTTAAAAAAAAGTACTTGGAAAAAAAATAAAATTAAAAGATTCTAGTAATATATAGTATAAACTTATATATATATATTTACTTGATTGTAAGGTGATATGTATCGAAGTACTTGAATAAAGTATTATATATTCTTGAGAGTAAAGTAAAAAAAAAAGAGTCTAGAATGAGAATTATAAATAGTTAAAATATTAATGTACATTGAAAGTAGAGAAAATAAACAGAAATCTAAAAATGTAGCACTTTTAGGTTACTGTTTTATGATATTCCCATATATTGGAATCGGAACTTTGATAGTAATAGCAATAATTGTAAGTGCCCATCGAACATTTAAATATATTAAGAGAAGGAGAAAAAGAAAGGCAATTGCAATGCAAAATAGGGTACCAAATTTTAGTATGGTTAATACTGGATTTAATTTTCTTTCTGGATCAACATTATATAATGAATCATCGATATCTGTAAATACAATAGTTGTACCCAGATCATTTACATCAAGCAAAATTTCCCGTCTTTCAGGACCTACATTAGTCAAAGAAGATCGATTAATATTTATTGAAGAAATTAGAGAAAATGATAATAATATGCATGATCTATCGATAACTGAAGGGAATCTTCTGACAGAATTACCTTATTATAATAATATCCTCGATTAAACGAATATTGTTATTACTGTCACATTGTATAAAAAAATGAATATTTCATTAAATTTGAAAAGTGTATAAATACTGTAACTCTCTATCAAATACCTTTTTATATATATATATATATAATATTACAGTATACTTTTTGTGTTTTTTCTTTGTTTTATTATCTTCATGTACATAATGTTGTTGTTTTTTGTTTAATTTTTATTTTAATAATAATAAATAACAGAATGAAAAAATAATCATTTCTTTTGTTGGTTCTTTAAACTTTCTAAAAATTCTTCAACAGCACCTTCAGTACCGTTAACGAAAGAAGTAATTAAAGCATCTACTTCATTAGTTAATTCCTTCTTTCTTTCATCATCACACCAAGAGTAAGCAATTGCATTTTTAACAATTTGACCCCAAGTGAAAAGACCCCAATTTGGGAAAGCTTTATAAACAGCCATATAATTATCTTGAATGTAACCACCAAAATAAGCTGGATCATCAGAATTAATAGAGAATGGGATACCATAAGCTAAGAATGTAGTTAAAGGTAATTCAGATACATCTTTAATAACTTTTAAATTAATATTTGATAAAGGACAAACAGTTAATAAAATTTTTTCTTTACATAATCTTTGCATTAATTCTGGAGAATCTTTAGCATTAACACCATGATCTATTCTAGTAACATTTAAAGTATCTAAAGATTTAGTAATATAGTCTGCAGGACCTTCTTCACCAGCATGAGCGGTAAATTTTAAATGTTTATTAAATGATTTAGCTAATTTATAAGCATCTTCAAATAATTCAGGTGGGAATGGTTTTTCAGAAGAATCTAAACCTAAACCAGTAATAGTACCATCAGATAAATATTTTTTAGATTGATTAATTAAAGAGATAGCTTCTTCTGGAGATTCATGTCTTAAAATACACATAATTAAATTAGAGGTAATATTAAAATTCTTCAAAGCAAAAGCACAAGCTTTTTTAATACCATTAATAACAGATAATAAATCAACTCTATTATCCTTTAAATGAGATTGTGGATCAAAGAAAATTTCAGCATGAACTAAATTATCCTTTTTAGCAGTTTCAAAATATTGTAAAGTTAAATCATAAAAATCTTGTTCTTTAATTAAAACTGTAGTACCAATATAATAATAATCTAAGAAATCTTGTAAATTATTAAAATCTTTTAAATAAATTTTTTTCAATTCTTTTGGAGTTTTTGGGAAATTTGTTGGTAAAGTAATATTATTTCTATTAGCTAATTTGAATAATAATTCAGGTTCTAAAGTACCTTCAATATGTAAATGATGTTCAATTTTTGGTAATTTATGGATAAAAGATTCTGGGACAGGCATATTTTGTTATTATTATTACTTTTTTGTTTTTTTTTACAATATTATTTATTAATCACAGAAAAAAGAGGGACTATATTATATAATATTTAATCTAATATTTAATAAAATTATCTCGAGAGAATGATTAATTCAATTCTTTTAATATTGAATTTATTTATAATTTATTATAATTATTATTATTACTATTGAATTTTTCAGATTGGAAAAAGAAATGGCGATGAGATGAGAAAAAAAAAAAAAGATCTTTAAAGAAAAAAAAAGAAATTCTCAAAAAAAATCTCGAAAACGTGATAAAAACGTGAAAACCGCGTGAAAAGCATGTGACTTGTAAAACGTGATAATGGCGTGAAAATAACGTGAATGTCATGCAAATATCATGTGACAAGTTACAACGTGAAATCCACGTGCTTATCATGTTATTATCACGTGGTTTGAGAAACTCACTTTGCACGGTTTCGGCGGCTATCTTTTTAATAATTAAATTCCCCCATTTAGTAAAAAAGGGGAATTAATTTAAATTTAAATAACTTTTCTTTTTCTTTTTTCTTTATGATTTGCAAAAATTTGAAAAGTATAAAAAGCTGCTAAAAATCTAATCTTCTTCTTTTTTTCATTCCCAGATTATTTCTGATAGAACTCAGATCAGATTTTATTCTATTAATTGGTAATACTTCTTTTTTTAGTGGTAATTTGAAATATATTTAAATAGTATAGATGAATAGAGAAAAGAAATAATACATAAAGAAATAGTTTTTAGTCATTCACTCAATTTTTTTCAAGAAATTTGTGATTATATTTTTATCTATTGATCCTTTGTAAAGTAAGGAGAAGAAGAATTGTCTAAAAATAATACTTAAATAATAAAATAAGGGGTCTTTGTAAGGAAATTTGCCGCCCATCTTGAATAAAATTGTTGGAATCTTTTTGAAGTATATCGGCACGTGAACGTCGTTGTTATTTCAGCCTTTTGCTCCCCAATTCGTGGATCGTGATATCTCCCTCAAATTTTCAATTATTTTTTTCTTTTTTGTTTTTTCGTGTATCCGTCCTTTTTTTTTTTCTTCTTGACCTGCCATTTTGCCCTACGTTTCACAAAACAAATCAAATCAGAAATTTCGAAGAAAAATATTCTAAATTTATTTATTCACTGCAATTTAATATATCATCTTTTTCAATAATATTAAGATTTTTTTCAACTTTGAAATCAATATAATAAAGGTAGAATTAGTTATTAAGGAAATATTCATCCAACTTTGAATTAAGATTCATTTCTAAAAAAGATCTTTTCTTTTATTTTTGTAAAATAGGAACAAAATCTGATCCAGATCATTCAAATCTTTTATTTTATCAAATTTTTATAAAAGAAAAAAAATAAAAAAAAAGAGAAATATCATTAATCAATAAAGATACAAATTCATTGATCTAATCTTATTTTTAAATTTATTTCACCCATTTTATTTATTTCATTTAAACAGAAAAAAAAAATAAAGGAGTATTAAAAATAAACAATAACAAAAAAATATATTTCCTTCAAATTTCTTTCTTTATATGCATAAATAATATCAATTAAAAATGAATAACACTACTACCGTCACTCAACAACAACCAAATGTTATGAATAATAATATGCATCCAAATCAACCACAACAACAATTTGCAAACACTGCCACTAATACTACAACTAATACATCAAAGGATGATTCAACTATTGTTGGTCTTCATTATAAAATTGGTAAAAAAATTGGTGAAGGGTCTTTTGGTGTCTTATTTGAAGGTACAAATATGATTAATGGTACTCCAGTTGCAATTAAATTTGAACCAAGAAAAACTGAAGCACCACAATTAAAGGATGAATATAGAACATATAAAATTTTAGCAGGTACTAAAGGTATTCCATTAGCTTATTATTTTGGTCAAGAAGGTTTACATAATATTTTAGTTATTGATTTATTAGGTCCTTCTTTAGAAGATTTATTTGATTGGTGTAATAGAAGATTTTCAATTAAAACAGTTGTTCAAGTAGCTGTTCAAATGATTAATTTAATTGAAGATGTTCATAATCATGATTTAATATATAGAGATATTAAACCTGATAATTTCTTAATAGGTAGACCAAATCAACCAGATGAAAATTTTGTTCATTTAATTGATTTTGGTATGGCTAAACAATATAGAGATCCAAAGACAAAACAACATATCCCATATAGAGAAAAAAAATCATTATCTGGTACAGCAAGATATATGTCAATTAATACCCATTTAGGTAGAGAACAATCACGTAGAGATGATATGGAAGCTTTAGGTCATGTATTCTTTTATTTCTTAAGAGGTCAATTACCATGGCAAGGTTTAAAAGCACCAAATAATAAACAAAAATATGAAAAAATTGGTGAAAAGAAAAGATTAACAAATGTTTATGATTTATCACAAAATTTACCAATTCAATTTGGTAGATATTTAGAAATTGTAAGAAATTTATCATTTGAAGAAACACCGGATTATGAAGGTTATAAACGTTTATTATTATCTGTTTTAGATGATATTAATGAAGTACCAGATGGTCAATATGATTGGATGAAATTAAATGGTGGTAGAGGTTGGGATTTAAATATTAATAAAAAACCAAATTTACATGGTTATGGTCATCCAAATCCACCAAAGGATAAACGTGCAGCTCAAGGTAATAATAATCAACAACAAACTCAACAACAACCAGTTGCTACTAATCCTGTAAGACAACAACAACCAAAATTAGATCCAACTTCTTATGAAGCTTATCAACAACAAACTCAACAAAAGTATGCAGCACAACAACAACAGCAACAACAACAACAACATACTCAAAATAATCATGTTACAAATCATCATCATCATACATTACAACAACGTCAACAACAAAATGCGGCTCAAGGACAATATAATAATAATAATAATGTACAAGGTGGTCAAAATGGTAATAATCAAAATTATCATTCCAATAATGCTTATCCTTATCAAAAACAACCAAATACAGCTAATCCTGAAAATAGACGTGTTGAAAGTTCGAACAATGTTGATCAAAATGATATTGAAAGTTTAGAATCAAAGAAGGGTTTCTTTGCAAAATTAGGATGTTGTTAATCAGTAATACAAAAAAAAAACAAAAACAAAAAAACCTAAAAAAAAAAAATAAACTTCAATAATTCTGTAATAATAGAAATAATATTAAATTGATTCATATATGCCTGTTTTATTTATTGATTGGTTTTATTTTTTTGTGTTACATTTTTCCTGACATTTTTTTTTACTTTTGAGTATTCAATTCTAAGTTATTCTTTGTTTCAAATAATAATAATAATATTATCATCATGGCAAGGGTGCCAATAATAATTAACATGTTTTGTGTATTTAAAAAGAGATTACAAAAAAGAATAACTGAAATAATACCAAATATTAGAAATAAATAAAGTATTAAAAAAAATGAATTCCCAAATCATTAATTAATTAATCAATCTATTCGTCATTATATTATTGCACAAAAGTCGTGTCTCTTTCTTTTATTTTATATATTTTTTTATTGTAGATTATATAATATATTTATTATACTTTTATCATATTATTAATGTTATATATATATAACGATCTTGTGTTTTTAAACCTATTACTACTACATGATACCTCTTACAAGATATAATTCATCACCATTTTTAACAGATAGAGAGATTTTTTTATTATTTTGTAATAACAACCAATTATCATTTTCATTATTATTATTATTAGTCTTAGAGTCCTTCTTAATATATAAGTATAATTTTTCATCATTATCTGTATCAATACTTAAATTTTTGTTTTTAACATTTAATTGATTTGATAGATAATCAATAATTTTACCATTAATCCAAGTTCTATCTACAAAGACAGGTGTTGGATTACTTGAAGAAGTTTGATCTTCATCTGAATTTGTAACATTAAAACAATTGATATATAATCTTTTATCATTAGATATAGATTTTAAACCAATTGAATTTTTTTTCAATTTTTCAATATTACTAATTCTCAATTTACTATTACTAATTGCCTTTTGACCTGAAGAAGATTTAATTGAATTTATGAACCTTATGAGTCTTTCTTTTGCACTTCTATTTAAATATTCTTTCATAGATTTTTCATCTTTTTTACTTGAATTATTAATATTATAATCATTATTTTGATTCAATATACGTATATTTGCCTTTTCAGGTAATAACGTTTTAAAGAATTTTTCATTATTTTCAGTTATAGTTTGATTATTATTATCTATTGATATTATATTGTCATTTAATTCTGTACAATAATGAGCTTTTTGATTTCTGTGTTCTAAACAAAATTGGTGATGACAGAAAGAGCAAATAAAAGGCAGGAAATCTAGTTGATTACAGAGATGGCAATGTTTGCCTACATCGAGCATACCTTCTTCTCTAGTCATAATGCAATAGTATCAATTATATTATTATTATTTTATGAAATTTTGTTGTTTGGTTTGTTCAGTGAAGAGATGTGTGTATAGTACTGGGTCCTGTTGTAACGTTTATTTATATATCTCTCTAGCTCGGTGGGTGAATACAGATTTGTAAGAAGGAGGTGGCAAAGTAGTGATAGGAAATATGATTATTATAGTTATCATGACAAATTCAAGAAGTTTAGATGTTCACGAACTTTAGATGAGTTCTAGTAACTTCTGGAAGTGGCGTTAAAGCGCAGCGAGCTTACAATAATTGTTATAATTTTATTTATTTTTTCTTGAATATTTTTTAATAAATTAGTTATTACAATATGATATTATATCAGTAGTTCATTAAGTATGAATGTAAATATATAAAAGTATATATTAATATATTAAACAGTGAAGGAGGCGGAGGAGATTAAGCAAGGTTGTCAATGTATCTCATGGCGGCCCAAGAGATTAAACCACCAACGACAATAGTAGCACCAGCGATCTTCCAGACATCATCAGCAACACCGTAATAACTCTTATCTAAATGAATCTTAACATTAATAGGTTTCTTTAATTTCTTTTCAGGGTATAAAGTGTCAGAAACGACATCAAATGATAAAACCATTAAATTTTCATCATTGTTTTGAGAATCAACATAAGAAGTCATTTTAACGTTAGTGATATCGATAGGAGCATTACCTGGCCATGAGATTTGACCCATATAAGTCATATTGACATCAATATTGTTTAAAAGTAATTTCTTATTTTTAAGCTTAAATATATGTGCATCATCGATCTTTGGATCAAAAACGTTCATTCTTAATTCTTCCTTATCTAGATCGAAGACAGCTTCTAATTCTTCTTGAGTCAATAGATGTTCATCGAAGTTACGAGGATCATGAGCAAATTTAAATTCAAATGGGAAAGTGTTGGCTCTGACGACACCAACAGCCATAGCGGCAGCACAGAAAATTGTGGATAATCTCATTGTGATATTATTATTGTTTTATATCTGCTGATCTGAACAAGGACCACTACTAGTGAAACACTAATAATTTTGACATATTCACATATTTATATTGAAATTAGTGAGAAATTGGCAGCCCGCATTGGAGAAAACTGGAGAAACAACAAACAAAGCACGCATATGAAATAAATATCTGCAAATATTCAATTATTATTCTAAAAATTGTGTATTTTGTAGATGAAGTGGTCTTATTAATGGCAGTAAATATTACAAATCAACAAACTTTCTCTCTGTTGAAAAGCTTTGTTTTTATTATATATCTTCTCTCTTGAGCCATTTACGACGTGGCAGCTTTCGTGACGTTAATTTTGCCCCTCGCAATTAATTGATTAATAATTAATTATATTAGATATAAATATAAGGCACAGTTGAATAAGAATAACAAGAAGGTTGTTTTGCAACTTGGAAGACACTCAATTGCTCTCAATTACACACAAGAAATCACTCATAATTATGGTCCAAGCCCTTGATAACTTATATGAAACATTTGCAGATGTATCCCCTTTGAAATGGATTAGATTAGTCGCCATCGTTGGTGGTTACATCTTCTTCAGAAATATCGTTGAAAAAGAATTACAAAAGAGAAAGATCAAGAAGCAAATCCAAGAAGATGAACAAAAGAAGTTGCTCGAGAGAGAAAACACTCTTGTGGAAAATCCAGACCAAATTGAAGAAGAAGAATCTTCTACAGGTTTCGGTTGGGGTAACAAGACTAGAAAGAGAGTTGAAAAGCAAAGACAGCAATTTGAAGAAGCTGCTGAACGTTTGAGAAATAATCCAAACCTTGATGACTCTGATGATGATATTAAAGATCTATTAATTAATTAATTGACTGAACCATTGTGCAAAAAAAAAAAAAAACCTCTCTTATGCTGCGAATTACGATTATAATATAATATTTTACACTACTTTAATCTATATAATAATAATACCTTATATATTTGATCAATGTAATAACTAATCAATGTTTAATTTAATTTATCAAGAAAACCTTCTTTTTTAATGAATATTTTAGAAATTGTTGTTACTCGCTGCGCTTCTTGCGATGCCCTCTGAAAAATTCAACCATATTAAGAACAAGTTTAAAGATTTAGATTTAGATTTTGATTTAAATGGATCTAATTTTTTATAATAAATTAGATTCAGTGTACTAGAATAACAATAATGAGTTTTCGTCGTGGTGGAGGTGGTAACAGCAACCCTATGCATTCCTTGCCATTCGGTCTAGGGTATAATGATGTTGTGGGTCAGAATGATTCATTAGAGACTCCAACAATCGCTCTTCCCGTCAACAGTCCAATATCTCTACAAGAAAGATCATTGGCTGTTTCATATATTAAATTTCTGGAGATTTTAAAGGATAATCCCTTCTTTGATGAATCAATTATACCTTATCAAAGTGAAGGTGATAATAATGAAAAAAGAAAAAATCGATCAGATGATATGATTAATGAAGATGGTATTAAAAGATTCTCTGATAAATATATTAAAAAAAGAAAAATCGCTAATTCAATAGATAATTATCCTTATAATTTTAATATTTTCCCAAATGAATTATACTCTGTTATGGGTTTAAAAAATGATAAAAAGAGAATTAATTTAAAATTAGCAAAATCAAATGGTAAAGATGATATCTTTACAGGTAATTCAAATAAAGATGGTGGTGATGATGATGAAGATGCAAAGGCAATCTTAGCAAATTTAAAGAATTTAGCTGAAGATGAAGATGAACAATTAAATGCTCAAGGTTTAGATGATGATGACGATGAAGATGATGATAATTTCGAAGCTGATGAAGATGACGATGACGATTATAATGCTCAAGGGTACTTCGAAGCTGATGAAAACGATGACGATGATGATGGTGATGCAGGTGGTGATGAAGCTATCACATATTAAATCAATTTATTAAAACAAAAAAAAATTATTTACTTCTTCTCTATTATTTCTCAAACTCTCTCATTATTATAAAAACTCTTGCATTAATTATATTATTCAATATTTTTTCATATACGTATATAAATATATATTATTATTTATTTGAATCACACATATTCATTCAATGTGTATATTTTACAATATTCACCTGTTATATCTGCCTTGGTGTTGTTGAGGTTTATGCTGTGAATTTTGTCTATGATCTCTATTATTTCTTTCATTACTATAACGTGCTCTATCATCACGAACATCTCTTCCAGATGACTGTCTATTATAATCAGTTCTCTTAGTTGTCCATCCACCATCATTTCCTCTAAACCTTTTATTATCTCTATTATCATTTAATCTAGAATTATTGTCTTGTTTTCTCGAATAATCATTGGAACTTTTACCTGACATTCTAGAAGATGATGAAGATGAATCTGATTTATGACGATTATTATTGTTGTTGTTGTTATTCCCATATCTTGGACCATTTCTATTGTATCCACCATTATCCCTATTATTATGTTTATAATAATCGTTATCATTCCTAGAATTATTCATTCTATCTCTTGGAGATTGACTATTACCATCTTTACCTCTAGAATAATGATGGTCATTATTGTCTCTTAATTTTCCTAAGTCTCTACCACTACTACTCTTTCTCACCATCTCAGAAAATCTAGTATGAGGTTCATTTCCTCCAACTTTTGGTCCAGATGGTAAAGGTGATCTAGCTGGGCGACCTTTATCTTCAACTTCTTCTTTTTCTTTAATATTATCCGTCCTATTATAACGTGAACTAGTGCTATTAGCATGTGCCGGTTCAGCACTTGAACATAAACTTTCATTAACTTGTTTAGTATCCTTTTTGTCTTCAACTGCTTCTTTATTACCAATGGATGAAGAGGCATTGTATCTGCTTGTCTTGCGGATTAAATCATTTGGAGTTTCATCTGAATACATATCACCTTCAGTAGTTTCCTGTTGGTTATTCAAATTTCTAACCGCACGTTTTAATTCTTTAATTTTCATTACAAAATCATGCATATTTGGATACTGTACTAATGAAGAAAAATATTCATTGAATATTTCAAAAATGGCATTTCTAAAATCTTCAATACTGGATTTTTTATTTTGAATTATTTTTTTAACTTTATCCACTTCATTTGCATCATTAAAATAATAAATAGCACTTTGTAATCTATTCTTCGATATGTAATAAATTACATTATCTAAGCGTTCAAATACTTTGTAAAGAGGTAACACTTTGGAGGTCTTAGAAGGACCAGGAGGTAATGAATTTTGTTCTCTATTCTTCTTACGTAGTTCTATTTCACTTCTCAGTTTTTCTTCCTTCTTTTTATTTGCTAACCCATTTTCATAATCTGAGATCTCTTTCAATTCAGAAGCATATTTAGCACGTTCTTCTTCTTCAACTTCAGTCAATGGACGGAAATCTTCTACTTTAACAACAATCTTTAATCTTGCTTTTAAATGGCCAAGAAGAGCGAAAGTAGGTAATTTAATATCTTCTCTAGTTTCATTTACCAAATTTTCATTTAAGATTTCACATAAGATTTCAATATTTTCATGGATAATTGGAAATACTTTGGAAAAATGTTTCATAAATTCAATTGCATTTCTAATTGACATATAACCCTTGTCCATTAATAAAAATACTACTTGCTCCGTTAATGATTTATCCCAATCACATAATATACCACCATACTTTTCTTTAAATTCTTCCTTACATCTTAATTGTTCAAATCTTTCAACAACATGAGAGTAGAAAATGCCAATATTATTAGCCTCAGAGTGTGTTGAAGAAAATAGTAATGAATTTAATATTCCAGATTTCACTAAAATATCAAAAATCTTAATAATTGTATCTTCATCAAATGCACTAAAGAGAAATTCCGCTGAAAATAGTGCATCTGATGGAGTAAAAGTAATTCTTGGAATCAAACAATATTGAAGGAAACTTTCAATTTTCTCGTTGGAAAGATCTTGAGTCCAGGATGTTCCTTTTTTCTTCAAGATAGTAGAAATACTGATATATTGTTTCTGATGGGTAATGCAGGAAACAAGAATTTCTTTGATTTCCTTAGAAAGGATATTTTTCTTTCTTGTATTATTAGTACCTTTTAGCTCATTTTCAAGTTTAGCTTTTGTCTCTTCATATAATTTTTTATTAAATTGTATATCAAAAAGAACTTGAACCCAGAATGTATCAAATAGGTCCTTTGATAAATATGTAAAATCAATATCGTGAAATTCAGTTTGTTGAAAATTTTCATTATCCAAAATATTTTCAAAATCCAGATCTTCTTTAATATATTTTCTCCAGATATGGAAGGCCCAAGTTTGGGGTAGACCATAATCATTAGTTAAAGTTTTGAAAGAAAAAACATTTTCCTTGAATTCTTCAGGTGATAGGCAGTAGTGTATCAATTCAATGAAGGACCATAGTAGGGTGTTCATTTGGTCGGATTGGGCCGATAATATTTTATAATGAGAGTCATAAGTATTGGCTTCAAGGTTTAATTTGTATAATAAAATAATTATCTCTGAAATTGCATTTTGTTCCACAAACATATATACTAATTTTTGAGCAATTGCAAAATTGTCATCTCTCTTATCAAAAATCAAATGCCTGGCTACTTTCTGTAATGGCTCTCCTGAATTAAGAAGTTGCAAACTTTTAACATTTACTTCTTGTAGATCTCTAATACCAGAAACAGTTACTATTAATTCACGAAGTAGCGTAGTGGCTACAACATTACCTTTATTAAGTGTTTTCTTAATATAGATTATAATATTTGTAAGATCCATAGTAGGACAACTTTTTGCTAACCCAGCTACAAATAAGGACAAACGTAATACCCATGGACTTTGGTTGATACCATCAGCTTGCATACTCTTTCTTTCTTGAGTAAAATGCAACAATAAAACATATTGTAGGACATCATATGCAAAATCGTTAAAATATTGTGTGGTATAAATAACTAATTCAGAAACTTTATCATAATTTTCAATTTGGTTAACAGTTGGTGATAATGTGGCCATGGGATTTGTTGAAATCAAATATGCTAGCTTTCTAGCGTCTTTTTCAACTGTCTCTGTACTTAATGATTTTAATATTGATTTTGCTTCTTTTTCAGCTTTATTAAAATCAACCAATACTAAAAGGTTATCTTTAGAAGTTCGTATAATCAGTTCATTATAGATATAGTATCGTTTCTCAAATGGAAATAATTTCATCAAAGCAAAAATTTCTGAAGTTATCATTGGATTGGATTCTAATAAAGGAATTGATGGAAAGATAAACTTTCTAACGATACCGATCCATTTATCCATAATTTCAGTTTTATTTGATTCAGAGGCATTTAATATTGCATTTCTACCTATTCTACATAGCTTTGTTATAGCTTCTGGATTCTTACCCAAGGAAGGGCCAAAAACAGATAAAAATTCGTAAATAATCTTAAAGAAATTTTCTTCTGTAATTTCAGGCAGCCATTCTATCCACTCTTTATAATAGAATATGTACTTGAATGAATGTGAAAATGGTTTCAATGGATCTGAAGTTAAAATATTCCTCGTTAAACGTGATTTTTTGGATAGCAATTCACTATTACTTGTGTTGTATTTCGAAACTGAGTTTAGGTTTTTAATTTGATCATTGCTTAATACATTATTTTCGTAGATTGGGTCAATAATTTTTTCAAATAGTCTTCCAAAGAAAATAGGTAATGAATCTTTAATGTATATCAAACATCTATGATTAGTTAATAAATGTATAGAAGGTATTATGCATCCATGGGCTAGCATTCTTTCTAAAAGTGTTAATTTTGGAGAATTTAGGATTTTTTCTTTTAGTATTGTGAAATCATCAACTTCTTCTTCCTTCGTTGAGTTAGATGCTTTATCATCAGTTTTCTCTTTTGATTTCTCATGTTCATCATCTGAGTCATCACTTAAAGCAGCAGCCATTGCCAATGGATTCTCGACACCTTTTAAGGATTCCTTTTCCAATTCTTCATTATATTGTTTTGAAAAATTTTGAAGAGTTTCATCATCAGGACCTATATTAGAATCTATTGATAAAAAACTAATAAAGCCTGCCTTAAATAGAATACAAATCATATCAAAATAGTCGATATCTGAAGGATTTTCGATGATATGATTGGATAGGACTTTTGATGCCATATTATTTCCACCTCCGTTTAAGGAATTTATATCATTATTATTAGAAAGTTCAATTGGCCAAAAATCAGTTTTCTTTAAAAGTTTAATCAAAAAGTAATAATTTTGTTTAATAAATTTAGAGGAAATTTGAAAGATGACATCAAGACATCTCATTGGATCTAAGCAATACTTACCCATAATATAGGTCAATTGATATGAATAATATTCAACATTAGCAAGATTATGATTAGAATTGTATGCAGAAAATAAAAGAGTCGACAACTCTGAGTAACCAACTACTGATTCAGCTAACAGGTTATATTTCTTGATTTGATATCTTGCTTTTTTTAAAATGTGTTTATAATAACTAGTTTGTCTAGGTGTCATAAGTTTTATACCTACGCTACTGAATTTAAAGATATTTAATCCAACAGTATCGAAATTTTGTGCTAATTCTATACATAACTGAATGAATATTTTGTCATTAGATTTACCATAGTTTAAAGATGTAGCGACAAATATCTTGAAGAATATATCATTTCTCCCATTGTCATCAGAATCATCCATAAATATATTTAATAAAGTTTCAATTAACTTAACAACGATTTTAATATCGATCTTTGAAACTGTTGTGGGCTTGTGAAAGAACTGAAAGAAGCCATTGAAGAAGTCAATTAGCCATTGTTCTTGTTTCTCTGCATCTTGAACATCGGAAAATTCCTTTGAAATTGTCTCAATTGCTGTATCGGCTTCTACCTCCAGAATTTTATCTAAGGATCTATTATAGTGGAATATTTCTCCAGTGTCTAAGGCATTTGACAGTGTATTTAGCCTTGAGATTAACGACATCTTTGGGTTTGCTATTTCTTACTTTATTATGTACGAACAGTGAAAAAAAGCACAAATCTTAACCAAGATGAAGATTAAAAAGAGCAGATACTTTTAAAATATAGAGGAGTGTATTAGAAGCTTGCTTGAAGTATCCTCTGTTTCTCTTCTTGCCTTTCTTTTCTCTTTCCTATCTTTTTTCTACTGACTAATTTTAAAAGTTTCATGTTTTTCCGCTGAAGTTAAAGCTTTTCAAGCATCACCAAATTAAACAAATAATTGGTGTTACGAGTATACAAGGAGGTGTTCCTACTTATAAAACACACACAAGAATAAGATAAGATTACATAATATCCAACAACAGAGTGAATATGGTATGTACAAAGATGAACAACCTTTTTTTAATTGGAAAAAACAAGAACGTTATACTAACAAACTTTCGCATTTTTAGCGGTTAATTTGTATAATTTATGCAGTCTGAAAGACAAAGACAAAAACAGCAGTATCACATACTTAAAGATAGGTATCTGGGAGTGGGTAATGAGAGCACCACTCCTGATGAATGGTTGGAGAATGTTCAGCGGGATACTTATTATTCGATGCAGGCACATTCTTCGATGCTGGAATACATCTCTCTAGCAAAAAATGGAGCAGGAGTATCGAAACGGATGACACAACTGGAATTGCTCAAGAAGATGTGTGTTAACCCTGGCAAAAGGGAATTAGAAGATTCTGAGGATGGGGAACAGAGTGTAAAAGAAAGTAAAGGGAATGATGATAGTTAAAAGAGTATTTACAAATCATTTGTTCGGGGTCTACTAGTTTGCCTTCTGTTTTTAATTAAGCCAGAATATAAAAAATTAGGAAAATGTTTATTACTACAAGGTTTTAAATATTTAATAAGTTAAAAAGTGCTTTAAGTAGCACTTTGTCCAGTGTGGTACCGGAAATAAGGTTATATCCATGAAGTGATTTGCTTAATTCATGAAATGCTTCCAATACCTTATCCTAGGAAACATATACATATTATTTATAAATTTAATTGGGGAAAATATATTGATATTTATATAGATGTGTATTTATGAATACATAATGGAAATATTACTAAATAATAAATACATATTGTGGCTAGGAACCTAGCACTATTTTCTGCAGGTTATGAGCCCTGACGCAAACAAAACATTAACAAATAAGCTATATGTCACTTCAGGTTAGGAGATATTTATTTAAAGTGTGTGATAAGGTAGCATCATAGAAGTAATAATTTGAAAGATTGAAAATACTTCATTTGAATATCTTTAGTTACATTCAAAAATACCGCTTCAGTTAAAATTTGTACAGAGATACCAGTTTACAGGGTGGAATGTCGTACTTGTACACACATTGGCTCATTGTTGACCATGTTGCAGGTGTTTAGCCAATTCTGCTGACTTATTTACCAAAACTCTAGGTCAAAAGGAAATAACCAAATATCAAAAGCTGCTAAACATCTCTCTATATAAGGAAACCTAAGGGTTGTTTATCGATAATATTATCCCATAGTTTGATTTTGTTTGCTGCAGGGCATATAACCTGTAGATATCCCTAGTTGTTTATGAAGACATATCTTGGGTCATTCACAGTGTGTTATTTATCCAATTAAAAAAAATTTCATTCATTTTTATACCGTTCGATTTGAATTAGACGATGAAAAATGTCAGTAATAAGTTAAACTAAATGTCTTGCAGTAATAACAAGATACGTTTTGAATATTTAAAAAATATTGGACTTAGTTTAAGTTATTTTTATACTAATAGCAGCTGGTTTCAGTTTGCGATTTTTCAAGTTCAAAAAGCAATTTATGTGCAATAGATCATTATTTTTCGAATAAGCATGATACCACTACGAATGTTATTTATACTTACATAGAATGAGCTATACAGTTTTAGAAACACTATTTATACTGTTACTCTTTAACCAAATAACTAACTTTCTTGTTTAAAACTTGATCTAAAAAAATTCAATTATTATTTTATTATTCATATTTACAATTTGTAGGAATTTTTTAATTTTCAAACAACTTGAGATTAATATAAACAAATAATTAAAAATAAAAAATATCAAAATTTGCAAGATTAGGTATTTCTATTATCATTTAAATCAAATACTCACAAAATACTATTTTTATACATACTATTACCTTTAAACTGTCTATTTTCAGTTATTATCATGCTTTTCTTCTATATGAGCTTAGCCGCCTATCTCGTGACAGAGTTTCCAGCTTGATGTCACAAAAATTTTTATTTTGTACAACTCTCTCAAGTATAAAAGAAAGACAAGAATACGATTTTATTTGTAACAATTGAATTCTCTTATTACTTTTATTTTCAAGTTTGGTTCAAATAAAACCACACTGACTTAGAGTTCAAGATTTTTAAGTGATCAAAAGAAGAGTTAGAAACAGATTTCATAACAAATATGCAAACTTCTTCAATTATTACTGGTGGCCTCTTAATGTTGGGCATTGTATATGCTCAGACAACCTCTGAAATGACTGTGACACAGCCAGGTGCTACGGTTACGGAAGAAATGACCACAACGGCCAACGAGACAACACCAATGACAAGTCCAACCACTGCCGGTAACATGACCGGCACTGAGACGGTTTCACCTACTACTGGAGGTGAAACCATGAATACTACCACAACAGCTCCATTCAACCCACCTAACAACTTTTCTACTCCAGGTGAGGTGACATCACAGATCATTCCTGCTGGTGAAAATGGTGCCGCTAATGGAATGTTTAATTTAGATGTTTTATTAGCGGGAATTGGTGGGGTTGCATATTGTTTATTATAATAACAAATAAACATGAACTCACAAGAATTTTAACTTAATATTTACGCTCTTTTATTATTTTTTTTACATTCGCTTTACTTTACTCCACAAATGTGTATTATCCTTCGTTTTATATTCTACACTAATATTAATTTCCTTCGTTGATTACTTTTCACAACTTTAATTTTTTTTTTTAATTGATGATTTATTAAATATATTGCTCCTAACCAATCTATTCTCACCCCAACCATATTCCCACTTCTAATACCAAACTCCAAAGTTTATTTTTTACAAGGTATACTCTTGTATCAATAAATTATTCTATCAATAGTTAACAGAACAACAATATTTTTTTTTTTTTTGAAGTATTAAATCAATTTTTTTTTATATTAATTTTAATTATCTAATATTTAATAAATATATATTGCTAATATACTATTTGTTTTCATTATTCGATTTATTTTTATCTTTCTTGACTATCCCCTTTATTGGCTTGATCTTGTTAACTTTTGGGATTGTCGAACTTTTATTTATTTTAGAATTCTCTACAAATTTTCTTTTCTTTTCAAACTCTACACCTTTATTATTAATATAATTTTCTAAAATCTGTTTCTCTTCAAGGTCTTTCTTCTTTAGTCCTTCATAGAATTCTAACTGATTCTTACTCAATCGATTAAAACTATCACGCTCTCGCACTTTCTTACTAGCTTCTTTGAATCTCTTGATGGAATTCTGTCTCAATTGTTCTTGCAAGGATTTATTATTCCTTCTATTGTTCTCAGCATCATTTTTCAGTTGAGTTTCCTCTTCTGAAAGTTTCACTGTCTTGTCGCTCTCAGCTACAAAGTTTAAAGGCTTCTTTTTCCTAGGTTTATTTGCTAATGGCATATTTTTAACTTACCATAAATCTTTCAAATATAATATATACTAGACATTTCCCTAGTGTCACAGTTACAATCCTAATATGTTATGAATAGCTATTTTTATATGTTTTTTTATTCCAACTGCTAGTTGTTGCTCATCGATCGCTTGTTTTAAATAATTATCTTTCCATCAACAATAAGCTTCTCTAAAAAAAAATATGAAGATACAAAAATCATGGTGCTATTGGATGCAAGTATTATTGATTAACCATCCATTTAAGAATATTTCCAATAAATATTATTGTAATGAGCACTAAGATAAAAGAGTTAGTTAGAGATGTGCACTCACTGAATATTATTACAAAGAATTGTAAAGACAACTAATGGATCCTCATTTCTAAGAAAGAACAATCGATGAATTACTCCTACATGCTTTTTTTAATCTAACTTCTTTTTTGGATATATATATCTATGTATATGAACTTCCAACAAATGCTGGTATTATCTATCTAGCTGAAAAACCCATGAATACCAATATCCTCATAAAACTCATAGCTCCCAATATTAGTAGATCTACTGTATAATGATCCACGAGAACTAAATCGTACATTATTGTTACTATTTTGTGAGTTTAAACGGGGAGTAGAACATAAAGAGTTTGGATAATGGTAATATGAATTGAAAAATTGTTGTTGATTTCCAGTAGAATTACAAGATCTACTACTACCTGGTTTGCTGTCAATAGTGATAATATTACTATTTTCAACACTAATGATATAATCACATTCACTAGGAGTCTTATTTCTCGATGAAGAGGCAAAAAATATATCCTCGTTTGATGATCGCGTTATACCTTGAATATTTGTATTAATAAGATCATTATGTATACTATAGGATTCATTGTCTGATAAAATCGAAACAACACCATGAGGAGATGATGAATCAATTTTTAATTTATTAATTCCATAAGAGACCATACTTACATCGTCATTAAATGAGCATTCTGATACATCAAAACTTGTTTCATTATGTTCATCGATTTGCTTTGAAATTATTATTTGCCTTTTTGTAATCCTAGATTTATATGAACAATGATTTTTTATTACAGGCTTTATCTTATTTCTTTTTATTTTTTTCTCAGAACCTGAAAGAATTTTATCTATACTCAATGGCAATTGTAATGATACTTTTTCAGAACAAGTTTCAAGTAACCTTATTGGCATTAATTCGACATCTTTCATGTCTACAGTGGTTTGCTTTAATTCATCTTCTGATGTACACTTATTATTATTATTATTATATTTGACAAGTTTGTCAAAGTTCTTTTCAAATAAGCTAGATTGCATTTGCATTTTTGTTTCAATATGTTTTAGCATTTCAATTTTTTTTATTGTTGATTTTTGTATATCAGAATGCGTTCTAGAATTTTTTCTAACATTTTTAATAGAACTAGGCAATTTTGGTCTAACTATTGGAAAAGTTCCACCATTAGCATGTCTTATGGCAGGCCTATTCTTAGCGTTTAAATCAATATTTTTTAAGATTAAATTTTTACTTTTATTATTTTTTCTATTGGTTTTCTTTTTTGCTGAAACAACATCCTGATCACCTGTTTCATTTGTAACAGATTGATCATTAATATTTTCAGATTGGTTCCCTTCATTGTCAGTGGTAGATTTCTTCTTTTGAAGATTTTTTGGACCTTTAGAACAAGTAGTCGTAGAAGCGGTTCCTGATTGATCAATTGAAGATTTTTTAATTGTAACTCTTTGTGAAATAGCGTAATTGGAAGGTGATCTACCACGAATTATCAATTCAGGTGTTTTCATTTCAATAATTGGTACAAATATATTTTGATCACTTTCAAAATCAAAAGAACATCCCTCCGGTAATAAAGTATCTGATTTATTTATCACAACACCTAATTTTACATGTAATCGAAAATATTTATTCTTTTGTGACGAATTTTTAATATTCATTGATGATGCAAATTGTACCCTTTCATATCTTGCAACTTTTCTTATACAATCTTCTGGATAAGTACTTAAAATACTATCAACAGGCACATCCCAATTTACATCATCTCTATGAAAATGAAAAGTCGAGTCATATTTTTGCATCTTTGTAATATTTCTAACATTTGAAGCTTCTCTTATAATTTGATGTTGTGGTAAAGTACTTGGTACTAATGGATATCTTTGAGGTTTAAAATGAGGTCCTTTATCTCTCTTAGCAGTATGTTGTATCAAATCAATTTTTGTTTCATATTCGTTAGATTTTGCTTCAATTTTAATTGCAAAATATTTAACTTTAATATAATTATTTTCGGTGAGTGCAATACTATATGAACTATTTAAAAAATCATTTAAATTTAAACCTGGAGTTTCAAATGTTGAAATCAAAGTAAAATAATTTCTCTTATATCCTATCCATTCATTTTCGATAAAATCAAAACCTCTATCAATTCTTGGAGTAAGTTTAATATCCAATATTTCAGCAGTATTATCATTCACAATAGAATAATAACTTGAACTAAATTTGGAAACTTTTTCAAATGGAGGACCAATTTTGAATTGTAATGTAGATCTTGGTGCAACTTTAAGTTTGCGCTTATCAAAATAATTAGAGGTTGTTCCATCTTCATTAATATGAGTTTCAATAATATTCCCATCATTATTTTTCTTTTGATCCAACTTATCTTTTGTCAAAACATTGGGATATTTATTACCTCCTGATAAATATTCAGTTGACCTCAATTCGTGACACTCTTTATAGAGTTCATCATTTTCTCTTTCCATTTGCTCCAGGTTTTCCATATACTCATTGTTAATGCTAGATGCATCAAATAAACTATCTGGAACCATAGTAATATCTTATATGATGAAATATTTTTATTTTTCCAAATTTTGTAAGATATATATAATGACACAATCAACTCTTTTCGATTATTTATTATTTTATATGGTAAAGCTCTGATTGGAATCTCAATTGTCTTCCTACTATATTTCTCACTTGGGTTTTCTGAATATTAACAATTATCTATTCTATTAAATACATTGAAAATGTCAAATCATCTTTTTATTTTTTGGTGTCATTTGAAAATTTACTTATTGTTATTCGTCGGCGGCTAAACCCGTTTTCGGAAATTTTCTTTTGTGGTTAAAAATGTCCGAAATATAGCATGTTAATATCGGACACTAAATAAAAACTAAAAAAATCCAATTGGCAATAAAATGATGATAAGAATATACTATTCAAATGAATAGTTATATCTATTATTTTCTTTGAAGAGAGGAAAGTATTCTGATTCTTTTGATATAATTCTTGTTGAGTTAAGCACATGGAGAGAGGAATATCTTATTTTTTGTCGTATTTCAAAGATATATATCTAGCAATTTAAATATTATTGGTTTGTTTAACATGATTAGTTACCTCCTTTTACCATAAATTTAGTAATTTGAAGTAGTGTATGTGTTCATTTCAAGGACAACAGAAAGTGCGACACGGAAAACAATAATTAACTTTTTTTATTTATATATGATTTATGCATATCAATTAGAGCTTATTTATTACCAAAATATATTAACTATGATATTGATATTACATCTTACCAACAATATATTATTAGATATTTTCATTTTTATATATATTAGATCTTGGTGCGGTGCACGGATGTATATGGCTTTATTTTTTTCATTTTTAGATTTGAAAAATTTTGAGATGAGATGAGCTGAAGAAAAAGAGGTAATGAATACCTGAAATATAATAGATCTTCTGCAGTGTTTGTTCTTTGTAATAATTTTTTTTTGAATTAATAACACTGAGTTATTTCTATTTAGTTTGTTATAAACTAGTGTATAATACCCTTGGGATAGTTACCATTCACTAAATAAGATTAAATAAGAAAAAGCCAAATCCAAAATGGTTAAAAAGGCTATTGATTCACGTATCCCTGCCTTGATCAGAAATGGTACCCAAACCAAACAAAGATCTTTCTTTGTCATTGTTGGTGATAGAGCACGTAATCAATTACCAAATTTACATTATTTGATGATGAGTGCTGATTTAAAGATGAATAAATCAATTCTTTGGGCTTATAAGAAAAAATTATTAGGTTTCACTTCCCATAGAAAGAAGCGTGAAGCTAAGATTAAGAAAGAAATTAAAAGAGGTACTAGAGAAGCTAATCAGCAAGATCCATTCGAATCTTTTATCTCCAATCAAAATATCAGATATGTATACTACAAAGAAACCGAAAAAGTTTTAGGTAATACTTATGGTATGTGTATTTTACAAGATTTTGAAGCAATGACCCCAAATTTACTTGCAAGAACAGTTGAAACAGTAGAAGGTGGTGGTATCGTTGTTATTCTTTTAAAATCCATGACATCCTTGAAACAATTATATACTATGACTATGGATATTCACTCTCGTTACCGTACTGAAGCCCACAACGATGTCATTGCTAGATTTAATGAAAGATTTATCTTATCATTAGGTTCAAACCCAAACTGTTTAGTAGTTGATGATGAATTAAACGTTTTACCAATCTCAGGTGGTAAAAATGTAAAGGCATTACCTCCACCAGATGAAGATGAATTATCCACAAAAGAGCAAGCTTTAAAGAACTTAAAAGAATCTCTTGAAGATGTCCAACCAGCAGGTTCTCTTGTTGGCTTATCAAAAACTGTGAATCAAGCACATGCTATTTTACAATTTATTGATGCTATCTCTGAAAAGACCTTAAACTCGACCGTTGCATTAACTGCCGGTAGAGGTAGAGGTAAATCTGCAGCTTTAGGTATTTCCATTGCAGCTGCTGTTTCACATGGTTATTCAAATATCTTTGTTACATCTCCTTCTCCAGAAAATTTAAAAACTTTATTCGAATTTATTTTTAAAGGTTTCGATGCTCTTGGCTATCAAGAACATATCGATTATGATATCATTCAATCTACTAACCCAGATTTCAATAAGGCTATTGTCAGAGTTGATATCAAAAGAGAACATAGACAAACTATTCAATATATTATTCCACAAGATTATCAAGTTTTAGGACAAGCAGAATTAGTCGTTATTGATGAAGCCGCTGCTATCCCATTACCAGTTGTTAAGAAATTATTAGGCCCATATTTAGTCTTCATGGCTTCTACTATTAATGGTTATGAAGGTACAGGTAGATCTTTGTCCTTAAAATTAATTCAACAACTTCGTGTTCAAGCAAACACTTCTGGTAGAGCTGAGTCAAACACTGCAATTGTTTCAAGGGATAACAAAGAAGCAGGTGGTGGAGTTTACGATTCTAACCGTCAATTAGTAGAAATCGCTTTAGATGAACCAATTAGATATGCTCCTGGTGACCCAGTTGAAAAATGGTTGAATAAATTATTATGTTTAGATGTCACATTGATTAAAAATCCAAGATTTGCATCTAAAGGTACCCCTCATCCTTCTCAATGTAATTTATTTATTGTTAACAGAGATACTTTATTCTCATACCATCCAGTATCAGAATCATTTTTAGAAAAAATGATGGCATTATACGTTGCATCTCATTATAAGAATTCTCCAAATGATCTTCAATTAATGAGTGATGCTCCAGCCCATCAATTATTTGTATTATTACCTCCAATTGATCCAAAGGATGGTGGTAGAATCCCAGATCCATTATGTGTTATTCAAATTGCTTTAGAAGGTGAAATTTCAAAGGAAAGTGTTAGAAATTCTTTAGCTCGTGGTCAAAGAGCCGGTGGTGATTTAATTCCATGGTTAGTATCTCAACAATTCCAAGATGAAGAATTCGCTACTTTAAGTGGTGCTCGTGTTGTCAGAATTGCTACTAACCCAGAATACTCCTCAATGGGTTATGGTACCCGTGCTATTCAATTATTAAGAGATTACTTTGAAGGTAAATTTACAGATATGTCAGAAGAAACAAAACCAAAGGATTTCTCTATTAAGCGTGTCAGTGACAAAGAATTAACCAAGAGTAACTTATTGAAAGATGATGTTGGTTTAAGAGATGCTAAATCATTACCACCTTTATTATTAAAATTATCCGAAAAACCTCCAAATTTCTTACATTATCTAGGTGTATCATACGGTTTAACTCCTTCATTACATAAGTTCTGGAAAAGAAATCATTTCGTACCAGTTTACTTACGTCAAACTGCTAATGATTTAACTGGTGAACACACATGTGTTATGTTAAGTATTTTAGAAGGTAGAGAAGGCAAATGGTTATCTGCATTTGCTAATGATTTCCATAAGAGATTTTTAAATTTACTTGGTTATGATTTTAGCAAATTTACAGCTGTTCAAGCTCTTTCTGTCATTGAAAGTAGTTTAAAGACAGATGATGAAGTTACAACCAAGGTCTTATCAAAGAGACAATTAGATGACATATTTTCACCATTTGATTTAAAGAGATTAGATAGTTACGCCAACAACTTATTAGATTATCATGTTATTGTCGATTTATTACCTCCATTAGCATTATTATATTTCGGTAATAAGATGGGTGAAAGTGTAAAATTATCGAGTGTTCAAAGTGCAATTCTATTATCTATTGGTTTACAACATAAACATATTGATTCAATTGCTAAAGAATTGAATTTACCATCTAATCAAACTATTGCAATGTTTGCTAAAGTTGTTAGAAAATTTGCTACCTTTTTACGTAATGTAGTAAGTGAATCTATTGAAGAAGAATTACCAGTTCTAAAGGATGAAAGAATCTCCGAAATGAATGGTGAAGAGATAAAATCAATTGATGCTGCTAAGGTATTAGATCAAATGGGAGAAGATATGGAAGAAGCAGGTGATGAAGCTGCTCAAGCTATGAAGGAAAGACAAAAGGAATTAATAAATGCATTAAATCTTGATAAATATGCTATTAAAACAAATGATGAAGATTGGGATGAATCTTCAAAGAGTTTAGAGAAGGCTGCTAAATCTAATGGTGGTGTTGTAAGTGTCAAGACTGGTACTAAGAGATCAACTGAGAATGCAGAAGATATTTACAAAGCAGAAATGAAATCTATTAAGAAACATAAGAAGTCCAAATCTAAGAAATAGATGAAACAATAAAAAACAAAAAAAGACAATATATATTCTAGATAAAATATATATATATACTATAGTTAATTTAATTTGTATATTAGAGTAAGATCATAAGTAATAGGTATTATATTCCATTGACTTTAATATCTTAAAATTAAGGTTTATTATTCAAAAATATTGATATCTGTGTCATTAATTATTTGATGACATATTTACAAAGACTGGCGCGTTTTTTCTTTGATATAATTTTAATTTTGGATGAAAATAATAATTTAAAAAAAGGTCATACTTGATTGAAAAATAAGAATATTGATATTTCACCTAAAAATAGACAAAAGATAGAGAACGAGACTAGATTAGTCAATTACTTAAGTTTGAATTGACAATACTACAATTAATTATAAAGAACAATGGTTGAACTAACAGAAGTTAAGGACGAAGAGAAATTTAATGTAGAAAAGGATGCTCTAACTACCAGGGATTCCGATAAGATTATTCTAGATGATAGAAACGATTTTGAAGATGAGGAAGATGTAGAAGATGACGATGATTTGGATAGTATATTTGATGAAAATGAGAGTGTATGGGAAAGAATAGAGGCATTAAAGGATATTATTCCACCAAAGCAAAGACACGCTATTACAAGTAAGGCCAATGCTGTTGGTAGTATATTTAGAAGTATTTTCAATAAGGGTACTAGTTTGACCTGGACTATAACTACCAGTGCATTATTATTGGGTGTTCCATTGTCATTAAGTATTTTAGCAGAACAACAATTAATCGAAATGGAAAGAAGTTTTGATTTACAAAAAGATGCAGGTGAATTATTAGGATCTAATGAAGAAACTGCTAAAGCTGCTGCATGAGAAAAAAAAAATTGAGGGAACATAATTCATTATTATCATACCTTGATACTTGTCTATATATTTATATATCATTATCTATCTATATCTTTTTTTAAAAAAAGAAAAAAAAAAAAATTAATTAGTTTTCAAAAAAAATTATTATTATTCTTTTAATCTTTCTTTGGATGTTTAATAGTTAAAGCATACATATCCAAATAAGTGGTAAATTCATATATAACTTCATTAATAAATAAAGCATGAACACCTAATGAAAAACCTAAACCTAACCAAGACAAAGCTAAAGTAGTTGTACTTTGAGAATCAGTTAAGAAATAAGTAGCAAATAGATAACATATTAATTGTGAAATTGGTAAAAACATTGGTGGATTAACCATTGGGAAAGGTTGTTGAGTTAAATGGTTTACAATGATTCTACCTACAACGAAAGCTATTGTCAAACCGATTGATAAGATGAAAGGTAAATTAATAAAATTTGGTTCAATTAATGTTAGAACAAATATTGGGATGTAAAATAAGAAGAATGGTAATAAACCTTTCAGAGCAGAAGTTATAGGATTATTAACAGTTTTTTCTTTTTCTTTTTCTTCTTTGTTATTGCTTTTATAATATTTAATGACATTATTTTTAGCAGATATGATATTAAATAATAAACCAACTGTAGTAAAGACACACATAATTTCAGTTAAAGTGATAGGACCAAAAAATGGTAATTGGAAAAGAGTAGATTTCCAAATTAAAGTTTGACCTAATATACCAGTTAAAATATGTAAAGAACATAATAAGATTATACCTTCAACTGGACCACTAAATTCACTTAAAAATAAAGTATGAGTATGATATTCTTCCCAAGTACTTAAATAAAAGTTACAAAGACAACCAAATTGAGTTAGAATCAATAGATTACCATAACCCATACCCATCATTGAACAAACTGGTAAGATTGATAAAGTAGTATTTAAAGAATCACAACAATGATCGAATAATTCACCTAATGGACCAGATTGACCGGTTTTACGAGCATGAATACCATCACAAGCATCAAAAGTTTGATATAAAAAGAAACCTATAGCATAAGAATAATAAACCCAACTTGGAGATTCTTTATTTAAAGTTGGATCGACGATGATTGTAGTTATAACATTAATTACAATGAATAATAAACCTGATAAAGTTACTAAATTTGGAGCCATACAACTAGGAAAGATGACTGCAAACTTTCTCCAGAAAGGTTTTAATACTTTTTGTGATAGTAAAGAATGATCTTCACTAGAGTATTTGTAATTTTTTAGATTGGAAAGAGCGTGTGTAGGTATAAAGAAACCCATAACTGTATTATAAATAAACTAAGTGAAGGAAGTGTGTTGTTGGGGATAGTAGATGCTTAATTACCGTTTAATTGGAGTTCTGTTCGAATAAATTACTAAGTAATCCAATATAAGCAGTTATATTTTAAACAAAGCATCCTTTTCAAAAGAAGAGATGGCTGTTTTTCAGAGAGTAGAATTAACGCGTCTTTTGCAAGATCTCTAAACAAAATATACAAGAAATTAAACTTATTTATTAAGAAGTCTTGATAAGTTGCTTGTAAGTTGGAATAAACTTTATTAACTGGATGATTCTTGGTTTGTACTTTAATCTAATAGATCTAATAACTTTTAAATGTTTGTAATATTATATATTAGAGAGAAGACTCTTGAATGGAATCTTTTAGATCTGTTAATAATTCAAGAAATATCTATTAGATCTCATATTATCTTAGATTTAGTAGATTTGATTGGATCTCTAATCTTACTAACTAGATCTTGCTATATCAACAGATCCTTTAATAGCAAGGCGGCGAGCACAGCGAGCTTAGCTTTTTAGTTCTTTTCGCAAAAAGAACAAGAAGATATATTGTTTAGAAGAGTTGTTGTCTGCTTGGAGTAGAAATAGTAGTGGTGGTGTTTATCACAAGGGTAAGATGAAGAGTGAGAAAGAGGTGTTTCTCATTGCGATCTCTGGCTGCTCATCGAGTGGTAAAACAGTATGTTGTTGTTATATATGTTGTTATTTATTCTTTGATTGAATGCCCTTACTAACTTGCATTTTTAAGTAGACTCTATCTAATCTTACACGAGCATGTCTTCCCTCATCTGTGATTGTTCATCAAGATGACTTCTATAAGCATGACGAGCTGATTCCTATAGATCCAGTTTGTCATGAACAGGACTGGGATTGCCTCGAGGCATTCGACATGGACACGTTTAATCAATACATCATAGACATTAAGAAGAACAATAAGTTGAATTCGAATGTAATTGTCGAACATCATGACAATGTGGACGATTTCAATGTTGATTCTGAATTTATGATGAATTTGAAAGATAAATATGATTCTTTAATTAAAAAAAAATATCCTAATCGGTTATTCGTTATTGTTGAAGGTATAATGCTTTTCCATAATCAACAGAATCCACTATTAGAATTATTTGATTTAAAACTTTTAATTAGATCTCCTTATGATATTTTAAAGAAAAGAAGAGAAAGTAGAAAAGGTTATCAAACATTAGATTCATTTTGGGTTGATCCTCCAAATTATTTTGATAATATAGTTTATAAAAATTATGAAAAAGAACATTATTATCTTTTTATAGATAATAATGTTGAAAATAATATTAATAACGAAAACAACCCATTCAATATTAAAGATTTTGATAATTCTAATGTTAAAGAATCTCTTCTTTGGATATTTGATCAAATAAAAGACGAGATTAATTAATTAATCTATATATATATATATACTTTGTATATATAACATTTATTCTTTTTTTTAGTATTTTTTCATATTATGTTGTTCATTAACCTCCCTTACGTTGCCATACACCTTCAATTATACGTTTAACTAATTCTACTCCACTTTCATTACTTCCACTAACATTGTCAACATGATATGGTGCTTCAATTATTACATCATCTAATACAATTATCTTATCTTTAACTAATCTAGTATCATTTAAAGTTTTCTTTAAATTATTAAATATTTTTAAACCATCTTTACCTAAAATATTATTATTTTTTTCGTCAATTAAATTTTTATCAATTATTTTATTTAATCTATCAATATTAATATATTGTGGTAATGCAATTTTATTAATTCCACCATTTTTATCTGGTTTATTTAATACTTCTAATTTTTTAATAAAATTATTTTGTAAAATTTTAAATGAATGTGGTCCATTTTGTATTGTTATAGTATTATTACGTGAATTCACACAATAAATAGTACCTTCATATGAATCATCAATTACACTTGTAACTCTAACATTAAAGCCCTTAACTTGTTCTAAATTTAATGTCATTTCTTCCTCAAAGCGTTGATTTTTTTAATTTATTAATACAATTCTTTTACTACTTCTTCCTCTTATTAATAAAAGGCAAACAATATCTATTCTACTTATTAATTCCTTTTTAAAATAACTTTATTTAATTATTATTATTATTATTATTATTATTATTATTGAATCTTTAATTATTTTATTTAAATTTTTTAAGAAAATTAAAAAATAAAAAATATTTTGAAAATTTGAATTTTTAAAGAATCGAACCAAAGACTTTAAATTTAAATATCTTTGTCAATTTTTAAAGATTATATTTTATTTAAAAGATTGAAATAGAATAAATAAATAAAATTAAGAAAATCCCAATTTTTTAAAGATTAAAAGATTATGCAATATTAATTGAAATTACCACACAGAATTGTGGTAATAAAGAAAGATTCAATAATAATCATTTGAAATTTCTTCTGGTTTTCCAGGAAGTGTAATTGATCCAGTTATTATTAAACTATTCCCAATTTTTTTAAGGTAAAACGAAAAATGTCATCTGCAGATAATAATAATAATAAGAATAAGATACCAACCAAATCGGTATCTATGGGTAATATCAGATCCATGCCATTGTCATTGAGATTTAGTGATGATTCATCTCTTATGCCATCACAATATCTATCTAATCCACAAAAAAGATCTTTATCAAGTGATCTATCATTAAGTGCTTCTCAATTACAAAATGAGTTACTATACAAAACTAATAATAATAATAATAATATATCCTTAACCTCTTCTCAACGACCCATAACGAAATTTGACTTTAATGATTCTGATGATTCCGATAATGACAATAATAATAATATCCCCATTGTTAAAGATAAACGTAAACATAGTTCAGATAGTGTTTTAATAGATAAACATTCAAATGACTTGTTAACTTCAAATGATGATACTATAATAGAAAGTTGTGTTAATTTAAATGAAAAACAACAACAAGAAGAAGATGATGAAAATAATTTCCAAGAAGAAGAAGATGAAAATTTACCACATTTATTAGATGAAGCCGATGTTGAAGCAGAAGTAGAGGCTGAAGCAAAAGCAGCAGCTGAAGCTGAAGCTGCTGATTCAGAACAAGATGAAGATTTTGCAAATGTAGATGAAATTGATGGACCAATTTTATCATCAACTCCTAGAAATAATGAACCTCCTTTATCTCCTTTATTATCTGTACAAAATTCAAATAAATTTGATAAAAATAATGATTCAAATTTAAAATCATTTGATTTTGATTATAATAAACCAGTTGATGATCAATTAAAGAAAAAATTAAATGAAAGAGCTGCACAATTAATTGAATCAAAAGATTTTAATAATATATTACAAGGGTCCAATGTTAATTGGGAATATAAAGATTTTTATGATTTACAATATGAATTAGATTCTTGGTTTTCAACACCTGATTTTTCTTTATTCCCAAAAATGATTGAAAAATTTCAAAAAATTATTGAAATACCAACTAATTTTTTTAATGATAAATATGCAAAAAGGTTATTATTCGATTTAACTTCAAAATTAGATCAACCTTGGCCAATTGGTTCTTATATTTTAGGTATTACTTATATTTCAATGGGAACTTTTGCACTTACTGAATCAATCGATGATCAATTATCTCAAATTAGAAGAAATAATTTTTTATTATTACCACATTTATCACAATTAATTAAATGTTTTAAAAGAACTGCAATTGAATGTAGAGATTCAAATTTTAATTTAAAAAATAGATCACAACAATTATTTTGTCTTTCAACAATTTTATATTTTATTATTTGTGTTTGTTTAGAAGAAAAATTTGACATTGATTCATATGATAATAATACTAATAATAATGATGAATTAATTGAACAAGCTATACAAGAATTTTATGAATCTAATTTTTTACAATTTTTAACTCATTATATTGAAAATTGGAGATGGTCAAGTAGATTATCGATGAGAATAAGAAATATTATTAATTTATTTTCAAAATCAATTACTTTACAATTTGGTGATCGTTTCATTTATAAAAAAACTAAAATTGATATTACAAAATTACATGGTTTGGAACCAAAAAATTCAAATAAAAATAATTTATCAATTTCACCTTTAGCATATCAAGCATTTAGAGAAGATATTACTTCAAGATATCCAAATTATCAACTTCCACATTCTGGCTTACCAGATGATGGTAATAATTCGAATTCATTATCACAATTTTTACAAATACCTAGACCAAAAGCAAGAAATCCAATTAATCTTTCATTAGCTGAACCTGATCAGCACTTAGCAACACCCGCTCCATCTCCACCTCGTTCAAGATCATCTTCATTTGGAAGTAATAATAATAATTCATTTCAATTAAATCAAACATTACGTTCATCAAAAAAATCTTTACAAACTAATATGTCGTTCCCAAATCTTTATCCATCAGATGATGAAAATGGTTCTGATTCGTTATCAGAAAGAGTTCCTATATTTGATGATGATAAAAATCATGATATTACTTTACCATTTAGTATTCAAGAAGCTGCGAATATTTTAAGTGATAACGTAGAGATTAAGCTAAGTGTCAAACAATTATGGCATGAAAAGGATTTATTTATGATGACAGAGAGAGGATGGAGGCCTAATAAATCATCTGATGAATATAATTATTTGGAAATGGAAAATACTAATAATGACAATTCAATAAATATTATGAAAAGGGTTGATCAATATTATAAAGATTGTTTACCTTCTTTAAATTCTTTGATTTTTGTTTTATTACAATCAATAGAATCTAATTTATCAAATAATGAATACAAAGAATGGGAAAATAATGAAGATAATACAACTGATACATCAAACGATGCCATTTCACAAGATAATGATAAAATTAAGAAAAAATTATCAACTGAAGAACTTAAAGCATTAAATCCTGAATTAGAGATAATAAGAGCTAAACAACATGTACTAAAAAATTCTTCAGCTATCATCTTTCAACTATTAAGATGGTTTAAATTGAATCATATTTTAAAATTTGAATATTTTTCTGTATTATTATATGATTCTCGTTATTTTGCTATTTGTACTGCGTTACTAAACAAATTTTCCGAAAATTATTCAGATAAAGTCTTTAACAAAATGTTAAAGCCAACTTCATTTTTGTGGAAAGAATGTTCTGTATTTAATGACATTTACAAGACAGAAGATATAGATTTACAAAGAGATTCAAAACAAATAGATTTAACGGTTTTGTCATCATTATCATATTTATTAAGAATTTTAAGAAAAATTTCAGGTAGTAAGACACAACGTATAAAAGAACTTCCAATTCCATTAGGTGTTATTTTCAAAAGATTATACAAGATATTTAATTTGGATATTTATCATCCAATGTTAAGAATAATGCGAGAACTTACTCCATTTAAGAACAAAAGATGGAAATCTGAGCATATGGAACTAATATCGGGTGTGTTCTTATACGAGAAATTAGAACTAATTGAAAATTGGGTAACAGGAAAAGAAATTTCTTGTGAATTAAATGACGCATGCGCCCAAGAAATAGCATTAAGAGCTCTTTTACAATTTTATAACTTTTTGCATTATGAACTCTCTATGGAAGACATGGGCTATGCCCAACGACCAAATTCAGAGTCATACTTAATTAATACAGAATCTGAATCACTCGTAATCTGATTTTTGAAAAATATAATTCATTCATTTTTAAACTTAGCATATTTACTTCATTTGTAATTATTAATAATTCTTTTTTTTTAATTTTCTCTATTCGAAAAATATAAGGTATATGCAGCTTTCAATGTGAAGTTTTGCACAAAATGCATTGATATTAACCTAGTAGTCTAACTTCGTAAGTTCTTAAATAAAAATTAGTAGAATTGGGACCATCCACTAAATAGCTGAGAAAGATTTTTAGTGTCAGTTGCTTGTGTAATCAGTTCTTGAACAGTCGATTCTACACCTAAATTATTTCCATTTAATTTATGTTCTATGCTTCTTAATGCTCTTAATGCTTGTGAATTATCTTCTAATTCAGAGTTAGACGACCTATAGCTCATTGGTTGGCTCAACCCATATATACCAGAGCTATTCAACGAACCCTCTTCCATTTCTAAAAGATGCCTGTACTTTTTCATAGGTGACATGACCCAACTATAAAGTGGATCCCATTTCAAGATATTTAAGACACACATAACTCTATCATGATTGAGCCTTAGAATGGAATATGTATATTCTGATGTCTTCCTGAATATACCTTCCACACCTGTAACCCCAAAACCATCGACAATGTCTCTTGTTAAACGGAATGGAATCGTTTCAGGAATTGGGAGTAACAAGCCCTGGTCAAATGCAATCCCAAAATCGATATGAATTGGCTCACCTGTAAAGGTATCCAACAATATGTTATTTAAATGTCGATCTCCAAGACCAAGGATAAAGCCAACTATTGAAGATACGGCAACACCACGAGTATACTTAATCTTTGCTTCGAACCACTTTTCTGGATCAAAAAAAGAATTGAAGAAAAAGTTACGTAGCTGTGGTTTAATTTGGGTGATTATTTTTTCAAAACATTGCAATTTTTTATTTGAGGTGCTACCTTGAACAGCCTTCATCATTTTTCTTGCGTTCTCAAAAGATATTTCATCATTCCTATGTAAATCACGTAGAATCTCATGGAGTGATTTGGAATTCGAAACAAATTCAATCAAGCCTGAATAAGGACCTAATGGTATTACTTGGTATGTACGCATTTTCAGATTTAACTTTTTAAGTTTTTTATCAGTAATTAAAATAGTATTCACTTTCGAAAAAACTTGTTGCATGACTGCATCTTGTTTTAAATCGTCATTGCTACCTTTCATTAAAACTTTATACATTTTACCATCCGATAAGGTAAAGCTTACAATCTTTGGGAGAGAGAGACCAGTTCGTGAAAGTTGTACAGAGGAATTCACCGAGGTAAAATATGGTATATCCCCATTGAGTTCATTTTGGGCCATAGATATCGAGGTTGCAGTTACTAATGGTAATTTATCATTTATCAAAGTTTGTAACCAATATTTTCCATATTTATATTTGGTCAAATCAAAACTTTTAGTCGTTCTCGTAAACTTCAGTGATGCAAGTTTAATAACCTCAGAACAAAATGTATCAATTGGCAAAATAAATTCTTTATAAAAGTTAGTATTACCATTCAAATTATCTAAGATCATTTCAACAACTCGTATCTTCTTCCCCATATTTGAATGTTGATCCTTAATATATTTTTTATGAAATTTAATATTCATAATGGAATACAAAGAGTTATAAGGGTGATTAATAATTACCCGCTTGACAATCTGTTGAAGGACTTTTTGAAAATGAGATTGCTCTGTAGATAATTTTGATACAATTTGACTAATCCAGGGCAAGTACTTAAAGCTTGGTATTAATTTTTCCTGGTTTAATAATCTGTCATTAACTACATCGTCCAATTCATTTTGAAACCACAAATTACAATATTTATCTAAAATTTCGTCATCAAAATTATTTGAGATAGATAGAGTTTTAACGAAGAATTCTAATGCACCTTGTATGAATGTTTGACGCTGTTGTAATAACTCTTTTAACAATGCAGAATCAGACTTATGTTGCTGCTTAAGTTTCGTAAAATGATGTTCTGTTTCCTTTTTTTCCTCAGAAGTCAAATTTGGTTTAGAATAAATAATTTTTAGTTGATCTAGATCAATTGTATTTTTCTTCAATATCTTTTTACGCTCAAGAATTTCATCATCTTTAATTGTCTGTGTTTGATTTGCCAAAAACTTGCCCAGTTTTTCATATACAATAGCAGATTTTTCATAGACATCTGTTTCATTTTGCACTGCTTCAACATATTTATGATAAATATCGGTGGGAGTTTCAAACCTTACTTCAGAGGACCATTCTGTCAAATATGCACATACTTCATTATAATTGAGATATAATTGAGAAAATAAAGGATTATCTTTGAGAACAGCCGAATGCTTATCAGGCCAGTTCTCTACTACTTCCTTCAACATTAGGATTGGTGCCCTTTGTTCTTGTGAAGCCCATAGTGCCTGTGAGTTCACAAATGTTATATATCTGACTATGTCTGAAGAATATGTCATAGAGTAGGAATTATTTTCTAACTTCTTACTTATACTGTCAAGCAAATATGCAGCCTTCAGTGCTTCTTGAGAAAGGTTGTTATCAATTGCAAGGTTAATATATTCACTTAGATTAACATAAGTATCAATGTACCAACGAGTTTTCATTTCGGGCTTTGATTCTGGTATCTTTTGGGCCATTAGCAATGATACTGTATACTCAGCTAATTTTTGTATCTTGAAACTTTCAAACTGTAAACCGTTGTATCTTGAAGTGATTATATTTTTCCAATTTTCAAAACCATTTGGATATGAAGATTTTGAAAGAATCACATCCTTAATCCAATAGACTTCTTGAACTGTTTCGAACCATTCTTTTCTCGATGTAAATCTATCGCAATTAGCCTTTATTTCTTCAGATAAACAATCAATACTATCTAGACAGTTTTCTCCACGAATAGAGATGCTTTTTACTAGTTGATACATCGCCTTAGGCAATGAGTCAATATATCGTGGTGTAGGTAGGGTCCAATTTCTAAGTTGAAGATTCCATTCATATTGTTCATTTACATCCGCCATTATTTTATCAGATTCTAAGGAAAAATTAGATGCTATTTTGGTGAAATTATTGTTGTCTGCTATTTTAACAAAAGCTTGAACATCAGGGGCCATATTGTTGTAAGAATTATCAACGTAAGCATTACTGAATAAAAAACTTTTCCATGAGTTAGGTTGAGTTTCATTTAAAAATGAAACAACACCAGAAACTGAGAGATTTACTGGTAAGCCAGCAAGTAAATCCCTTTCTTCGAGTTTTAAATAAAGACTTTTGAGGTTTTCGTAGTCATTTGTCTTATGCGCCATATTAAATTCTTCATGAAGCATTAGACCAATATGTGATTCGTTTGTTAATATTGCATGTTCATAAACAGCTTTAATGTTTAGTGATTCATAAAGATGGATAAACGGCTTAATACCAGAGTAAAATCCATCTCTGATCATTAGCACAATTGTTGAAAGTAATGCCGTTTTCTTTCTATCAGTACTTAATAATTGAATCTTAAAATAAGCATTAATAAACTCAAGCATTTCTTGGTGATTATTCTTTGATTCAAGTAAAATTAGAGCAAAAACAGCAACAGGAATACATTTTTCGCAAAATATAACTGAATGTTCGAAAATATGCCTGAAGTATTTAAAGAGATCACAATAATTTGAAAGATCCAAAAACAATCTAGATGCTAATGAAAATAACCATTTTTCATAAGAAATATCTTCATCTAACAGAGCACTGAAAGATGTTGTCATTGGAGAAGAACGATTTGTGGAGAAAAGAAAATCGAAAACATTTTGCTGAATTTGTGAAGATTTCTTTAAATTATTATTTATAAGATCTTTCAATTTGGGAGACAACAAACTTGATGAACTTACTTTTTGATGAAATAGGGCACACAAAGAGAAATAAACAAACTGCAACTTGCTGTCAGAGCAATTTACCACTTCTTGTTTAAAGGTGAAAAAAATATTCATAAGATCTTCTATCGGCTCTTGTCTCTCAAACAGAGGGCCAAAGTTCCAATCCGTACTCATATCCAACGGTGAGAAATCGACAAAAGTTACGGTTTGTCTAATATATTTAGCAACATGGTCTGCAACGAAATTAGAAAAGTTTGAAGAATAATATGTTTCATTAACCTTCAAGTCTAAAAGAGATTGTATACAGGAATGTGATAAATTATCTGAAGCAAAACCATCAATGACATCAAGGTTTGAAATTTTCATTATCATGGAAATAAGGTTTAGGTCATTGATATCAATATGTGCTTTATCTAAAATAGAATTAATAGCTGCGGTAGAGGTATTTAGCAATTCGTCTTGTTCTGATTTACCATTCAACAAAGATTCCATAAAATGTAGCGTACATATCGAGGCTTCATCTATCGAGGTCCAGGATTCGATGCCTAGCTCAGTTAGTTTTTTCATACAGCCAGATATCAATCGTGAATATTCTACTTCCTGATATACAGTCAGAAGGTTAGCAAATAACTGTATTAATATATACGAACAATCTATATTCATGCTGTAGGAATTTTGTAAACAAAACAATAATAAAGGCAATACTTCATTGGATAGAATGGGTTGGATAATGAGATCTGATAGATGTTTTATAATTTCGATATAAATGAATTCATCATTCATCAAATGACGATAGAAGCAACAAATTAATTTGATCTCTTTTAAGGTATGAAGTTGCTGATACTTTGTCTTGGTACGATGTAGATCATTAATCAGCCATAATAAAAGCAATTCAATATCAGAAGCAGATATTGCCTTTGAAAAATAATTAGATATGAGGCTAATTCCTACCGCAAAATCAATATACGTGGAATTATTAGTACTTAATGAAGAGGATAAACTAAAAAATAATAATTTTGCATCTTGAATGCAATATTTATTGCTATGGAAACTTTTTCTTACTTCATTCAGATCTTCAAAGTCAACAAAATACAAGACCCATCTAATAAATGTAATATTATCGGTTGTCATTCTATTAGACCACCTCTTCCCCATCAATTCATCGCAGGCTTTAAAAATGCCATCTTTGATCCCTTTAGTTGTGAATGCTAAGGGAATACAAATATATACACATTCGGCCATAAGTTCTGAGTGAGACTTATTTGTTATTTTCACAACATTTTCTATGGGTCTTGAATAAGTACTTCCTAATGCATAATGAACCGCCACCACCTCTTTATAATTATGCACAATAAAATCTTCAAGGGTTGGATAATCAAAAAGATTGGTAAATTGATCATCCATCGAGTTTGCAAAACTAGAAATATCAATCCAATACTTTATTGCATCGAACTTAATAATATCAAACAAGGAACGCAAATCACATCCACCTGCAACGTATTTTACTACGTATTTTAAGAAAGCCTTCAAGTAAAAGTAATAGGGATTTAGTGTCGTTAAACCTAATACCTGCTGCATAACATAAGGAAAGTAGTGTTTCTTCATCTTCACTAACTTTGACATTAGAAGCATGAATAGTGAACAACATTCTAAATTAATATAAAATTTGTAATGAATTGAAAAAAGGTCATTGAAGATTAGTTGTTTGTTTTTTGGACCTACTGAATCCATGTATTCAACCAATTGGGGAATAATGAAAACCACCCCAATTAAATCAACGGATTTAATACATTTAAACAGTATGCCATAACATTTTTGTTTATTATATGGTTCACTTTCCTTGGTTATATTATGATTCTTTAACAGTGCAATTAGTAACATGGCAAATTTTAAGATAGCAGCTGATCCACAAAAATCTGCATCTTCATACCTAGTAATTATCCAATTGAAAATGTCATTACAGTCAGTGCTTAGCTTTATATTACCGGAAAAAGTCCACACAGAACGAATAATGCATAAATATTCTGAAAGTAAACCCATAGCAAATGAAGACGTCCCCAACTGACTGCCTAATATAGATGAAGCAATGATTTCACTAAACAATTCCAGAGTATTTACTGTAATAGTTTTCAGATCGATTGATTTTAACCATCTATTTATAAGTTTGAGTGAGATGAGAACATCAACAGCATTCATAGTCTTTATTTTGTCAACAATATTCAGAAGGATCTCATTATTTGATTGTTGCGATGCAATTGCAAACGAATATTGCATGAGACGAAGCGTATTTGAATCGTAGTGAATATTTTGAATATCACCAATAGTAAGTTCAGACTCATCATTATCATTGCTATCTGCAAAGGCAATATCTATCGATGAATCGGCTGTTTTATCTGCAAAATCTAAATCAACAGGGCTAGAGGATAATATTTCTCTTACATTAATATTTCCAAATACAGGTAAATTAGGTATATCAATCAAAATGTTTCTTACATATATACTATAATTAATATCGTTGTCATGTAACTTTTGTAGTTCAATGTTAGCAGTTACTTCAAAATCTTCATAAAAATTGAACCATTCAAAATTTGTAGTATTTATAAATTCGTTATCTTTTATTAATATTTCAATTAAAGCTAGGAAATAAAGCATATCAAATTTTAAATTATTATCAACTTTATCACTGGTCTTTTCTTCAAAACTTCGTAAATATGAATTAAGAAATTTCAATAAAGTATCAATTGATATTTTTCGTACAAATGCAAATGATTCATTAGAATGAACACATTGTGAACCTTTATCAAGTTTATAATTGTTCAATCCATCAGTTTGTAGTAAAAAATAACGATGATCCTTTAAACATTCCCACTCATTAAGGAAATATTGCCAATCTCCATCCCAGCATGGAGTATTTAATAGATAACTTTCATTCAATTTGTAGTTTTTCTCCCAACTAGTTGGAATTTTAAGGTTAAATAGAAAAGCGATCAGCCTCCACAATTCCAGATTATCATTGTTCAGAGATAATAAAAATTGAGAATTCATTTTAGCGATTATCCAATGCCATATTGAGTGTGATGTTGAAATATCTTCCTCATCTGTTGTTTGATATGTAGTTTTTTTTTCAACTAAGTCAACATCATCAATTAAAAAATTAAATAGAATCCAAAATTCAAAGGAGGTATTATTAAATAACGTTGGTCCATTGACTGTAGATAATTCAAAAGTATTAATCACTAACTGTTTAGATTGAATATCTAGTATAATATTATCTGTATTTGTATACATAATCATATTAATTATTAGTTTAGTAGATAGCAAACAGCTATTTGGATCTTTTATCATTGGGAGTGAAAGTTTTAGTATATGATTAAAATCTGTAGAATGAATAATATTGTGATAAGGTTGAGATAACAATGGTATTAATGCAAATGCTATTAAATTAAAAAAATGTGGATTTCTTTCAAATTGTTTAAAAAGTGCTGATTTAAGTTCTAAAATAGATTCTTGATCAGTCACGATACAATATGAAAGGTAAAATGAAGTAATTTGGAGAATAGTTGTTAATTTTGCTTCGTCATTCGAGAAGCTATCTAGTGAAAATATAATAAACTCTTCAAAAGTTTTAGAATTAAAAAGCAAAGATGACCATGTTGAATCTTTGGACAAGGTAACATTAGAGATTTTTCTTCTTTTAAAAATATTAGGAGTGTCTGAATCATCATCACTATCACTAGTTATCAATGAGCTTTGACTTTTCTTCAAAATGAAAAATGAGTTAAGTATTTTAACAACACTAAGTAAATTTAACCATGGCTGAATGGAACTATTCTCGACAAGTTGATAATCATCAAATTGAAAGAGATGTACTCTTTTGAATTTTGGTTTAGCTAAATCAGTGAACGGAGTAGATGATAGTGATTCAAATTTTAAATCTGATAAAGAAAATAAATTGTGCTTATATGATAATAATTTAGAAAGTGTGTAATCATTTAAAAATGAATTTGTAATATTTGATAGGTCTCGTAAAGGGATTGTATTAAGCAATAAATCTGATATTAGAATATCAAAATTAGTTGCTATTTGTAATATTTTGTCATTAGTGGTATTAATTTGAAGTAAATAATCATAAAACATTTGAATTAATGAAAAGGTCCATTTAATATTTATTAAATAGGTTTTAAGAAAAATCTGGAATGCTAATTTTAAAATAATTTCAGAATTAGAATGTTCAAAATTACAATGCTTAAAATATGATTTTATAAGAGTCATCGAATCTTCAGCTATCAATAATACGGAAACAGAATCTAATTTTAATAATTCAATTAATGCACTTGCTAAATTGTTAATAATCTTAGTATTAAATATCTTCTTTTCAAAATATTGTTTTCTTAGGAAATGAGTCAACAGATCTATTATTGATATATATTGATTTGATACAAATTTAAGTTTGAATATCGGGGATTGAACACAACAGAGCAGAGTAACTGAAGCATGCATAAGAATTGAATCATTAAGGGAAGTACCATATTTGAATAATTCAGGGAAAGTGCTAATTAATGCTTTTAAAGATTTTAATTTGAAATGGGATGAACGTGAATATTTCTCAACAACTAATCTAATAACGTAGATAATATTATAGATACGATTTTCTATAGGTAAAGAAGATGTAGATTCCCTAAATTTATAAAACTCTGAATTAAAATAAGTAATAAGTGTAATAATCAATTTTGAAATATTCTTTGAATCTATATCTTTGAAATTGTTGTTATTATTCGTTTTTAATACGGAGATCAATTCATTAATGGCATCATTCTTGTCTTTTACTTTATTCGATGATAACAGGAACAATATATCATGTATAGAATTATTATTCATAATATCTTAGGGGAAAGCTAAGGAAGTAGCTGAACGTTATAATATGAGTGTATATATTCCTAAATTTTATTATTCAGGGTTATGCATATGTACAAATATATATGTATCAAGTTTCTTACAGATCGATAAATATGATAAGTAAATCTAAATTTTTAGATAATATTAAAAATACTAACAAATAAAAAGTAAAAAAAGATGAAACAAAATTAAAAATGACACAAAAATCAAATAGAGGTTTATTATTATTACGCTCTTTATGTTAGATTTTATTAGGATAAGAAATATTAAAATATATGTATATAAATAAAGAATATAATTATATAATAATTATTTCAAAATAATTTTATTTTTTATTTAAAAAATGATAATGTGAGTAGGATTTTTAACAATGATATTTTTGGTTATATATTTATTTTATTAATTAGACAACAACACCAGAGTTAGAGGCAACTCTTGGCCATAAATCGGCACATTCTTTACCGACTGGACCAGTGATAGCGGAACCCTTCATTTCACCCTTTGGGTTAGCAATGACACCAGCATTGTCTTCGAAGTATAAGTAGACACCGTCCTTTCTTCTCCAGGATTTGGATTGTCTAACGACGATAGCTGGCATAACCTTCTTTCTTAATTCTGGCTTACCTTTCTTAACGGTGGCCATAACCATATCACCTAAGGAGGCGGCTGGTAATCTGTTTAATCTAGAACCAGAACCTTTGACAGCTAAGATGTATAAGTTTCTAGCACCAGAATTGTCAGCACAATTCATGATGGCACCAGTTGGTAAACCTAAAGAGATTCTGAATTTAGTACCTTGAGCACCGTTACCGGACATTTTATCTTATTATTGGAGTTGGAGGTAGTTGTCGAGGTATTTTAAAATAAAAAAACACTAATCGAAATACACAGTTATAATACTTAATAAATGAACATTATATATATCTAAAATATTGAAAAATCGTTATATACTTTGAAAGTTTGCAACCAGAATAGCAGCTGGTGATGGATTGCGGTTTCTCTGCTTTCGATGGCAAGCAACTTTGAAAAAAAAAAAAGATTGAAAAATTCAAGATCACGTGTGGATCACCTGGCACGAAGCAAAGTTGCGTCGTGGTGCGGGGATGTGGAGCCGTCGTTTATTTGAAAAAAAATAAATTAGATTGAAAAAATAATTATTATTGATAAAAATATTTGTAAGATTAATGGTGTTTGGATGTGAGCAGGGAATAACACTGAAAGAAAAAATCAATCATATATTTTTCATTATATATAAGTAATTAATTAATTAACTAATTAATAAGAGAATGTTGATGGAAAAGAATATACTATGTATAGTTAGTTACATACACATATAGATAATGCATGAAATATTTGAGTTGACTCATTAACACTAGTACCAAAAATACATTTCTGGAACATTTAGTCTTTAGTCTTTAAATCTTTTACGTACTCTATTGCTTTGGGAGTAAGTTTGACTCGTCTACCGCTTTTAGTATAATAATGCGATGATTCACCTTCTTGTTCGATGTGATCTGGTTCATTAATGATTTTTATTAGATTGTCTTCAATTTGCTTGATTTCCTCATATTGTTTGGCCTGAGCGGTTATGTTTTTAATCATTTCGTCTTATAAAGCTTTATCATGAAATTGATTTAGTAGTGATTGAAGTAACTCATTCGTTTTCATGTTACCCTCATCTATTCTTTGTCTTTTACCCGGTATTCTTTATGCTTTGCTTTACGAAAGCCAACTTGTTTAGGTTGGTATATTTCTTTTACAGGATTCATTTCAATTGTTGGAGGAGATTTCTGTAGTTTCTTCTTAACTCTTTTGTCACTCATTTCTAGTAATGTTTCATTCTATTTACTATTCTGCATATGGTATGGGTTCCTCGAGAAAGTCATCTATGCATGTTACCCCCCCTCCCCAAATTGGTAGATGGGTGAGAAATGAGCGGTAAGTGCTTGGAAGCAATTGAGTACGTAAAAGATAAAAAAACAAAAGGTTCCAATAATACACTTATTGTATTAGCGTTAATAAATGAACCAAAATATTTTAGGCACTATCTATATGGCAATGAAAGAGAACATTATATTGAAGCAATCAAACTGAATATGAAAAATTCATATCCAACATGGTCTTTACAAAAATCAATGAGAAAAACTACTAAGGTGTCGCTGACTAAGAAATATAAATCTATATATGAAATATACAAATATCAGGCAAGATTAGATCTATCAACTCATGTAAATATATAGACCAATTTATATTATTTTTAGGAAGATTTATTAAGAAGAACTGTATAATATATTATCTTTTATGATAAAATAAACATTATTATACTAGTCCGTTCTGTGTGAGTGATAGCGCCATCATTTCGGAATCTTCAAATAATGATGCGGCGGCCACCAGAAATAATTTGATCTTCATAATATATTTAAAATACAAATAATGGATAAAAAATATATTGTCAAGGAGAGGTTTATTATCAATAAATAAATTTCATATTGGTATATATTTAAATACGACTAGTGTTAAACATCACCTAGTATCTACTTTGAATATTTACTGTTTGTTTTTATTTGCATTATGCTTATAATAGATCACAAATATTATTCACTCCCTTATTAGTATTACTATTCACCTAAAAATATAAAGAAAAGAAGGAATGTTAGAGTCTTCTGATAATAATGAATCTACAACAGAAACTACTCGTATGAATAGAAAGAGACCTCATTCTGATGATGAAGATGATCTATCTGATGAAGCCGTACAACTAGATGAAACAAATAATGATAATGATGTTAGTAATGAAAACAATAACAATATTCAAGAACAAGAATCTGAAGATGTAACAGATATATTAAGATCTTCAACAACAACATCCACCACTACTCTAGGTGTTTCTGATAGTAATCATGATGGCAATATTGTCAATTTGCTTGATGATGATGAGGAAGCTGATGATGATAGTGACATTGATATAATAGAATCACAACAAGTAGTCGAGATCCCAGATGACGATGAAGAATTGCATAAGAACCAAACTGTCACTAACCCCACTTCCAAGAGACCTGTTCAAGACTATAAATGCCCTATTTGCTTTGACCCACCCAGTCCAGCTCTTGCGACCAGGTGTGGCCATGTGTTCTGTGTCGAGTGCCTTTTCCAAATGGTCAACACCTCCAAGGTGAACACCAGGCATGGTCAGTGTGCCTTGTGCAGGTCAGAGGTCTCCATCGAGGACTCCAGACTTGTTATTCTGCGCAAGAAGAGAGTGAAGAGATCTAATTAGATAACCAATTACCCGATGCGGTATCTGATCATGTGCATGTCCATTAAACGAGAATTATGCCCCGAAGCGGTAATAGAGTTTTAAGCTGAGAGAAAAAGCCACCAACTTTCTCGCTTTTAAATTCCTTTTTCCTGGGTAGAGGACTAATCCCAAACTTATCTGAAAAAAAATGGAAAAATAAATAACTAAGAACTAGTCGCTATTTGACATAAGAAACCTGGTAGTGTCGAATTTTTCTTTCATTTGGTATACATTCACACGTATAATTCCATTAGTTACTATAGTCAATTTGTCTTTGCCTCCAAAACAACAACAATCCCTTAATTTATTTATTTGTACTCTCCTATCTAAATAAAGCAATAGAAAGAGAAGATATCTCATTCCATTGAAAAACAAAAATATAAAAAGAGAAGAACAATAATATATCTAGTAATTCAAGAAAATAGATATATATATTTTTATTTGTAATATTCCCAAGACTTTTTTTTTTATTAATAGAAAAAAACGATTGACGTGATTTTATAATGGAGGTTAAACAATTCCCAATGTTTGTAGCAATTGCTGCTTATAATAAACGTATGGAAGATGAATTGGATATGTTACCTGGTGATAGAATTAAAGTTATTAATGATGATTCTTTATATCATGATGGTTGGTATCTTGGAACAAATTTACGTACTAATGAACAAGGTTTATATCCATTAAATTTTACTCAGGAAATTTCATCTCAACCTACTCAAAATGATACTAATAATAATATGAATTCAAGAAATGTATCTAATCAAATTAGATCTCAAACTACTAATAATGATAATCATATGTTTAGAACTACATCTCATCAAAGTAATTATAATGACATGTCATCCCTTTATACTAATAATAACAACATGTCTTATGTACAATCACATGAGGTACAACAACCAAAACAACAAGTACCACATAAACCTGCACCACCTCCTCCTGCTTCACAACACAGACCTCCTCCTCAACAAGATAATTATCAATTTCAAGATAATGTAAGTATAAGTAATAATATGAATAATAATTTTGCATCAAATAATATTGCAAATTCTAGAAATCCTTCTGTACAAGAATATGGACAATCACATCCTCAACAACAATATCAGCAACAACAACAACAACCAAAAATGCCTACTACTAGACCTTCAAGAAAAGCATCTAATGTCTCATACTTTGATTTACATTCTGTAACAGAAGCTATAGATATGGCAGATAATTATCAAGACAATAATATTCCCTTACCGGATGTTCAAAATGTTTTACATTGGTCTCCTGAAGAAGTTACTCAATATTTCTTAGCTAAAGGTTTTGATGATAAAACTTCGAATACTTTTACTAAACATCAAATTTCTGGTAATATTTTAATTGAATTAGAATTACCATTATTAAAAGAATTAGATATGGATTCTTTTGGTATTAGATATCAAGTTTATAAAGAAATTACAAATATTAATAAACAATTACCTCAAAATCAACAACGACAACAACAAGAATCATTAAGTGCACCAGCAATGGTTGGTAGTTATTCAAATTCATCACAACAAGATATTAATGTTCAAAAACGTGGTAATAGAATACCAAATCCAATAGATACAAGTAGAATTCCATCAGATATGATACAAGATGAAACATTATTTGAATCACCAAGAAAAGCACCAAAACCACCACAATATCCATCACCTGTTCAAAATTTACAATCACCACAATCGCCAGTTGGTAGAATTTCATCCAAAAATGTAAATTCACCAATGCGTGGTCGTGTTGCATCACCATCAACTATTTATGAAGACGCATCAATTAATTTTGATGATTCACAAACATTTAATGATGCAAATAAAATGTCAAGAAGTAATACTGTTAGATCACAAAGAAATCCATCAGGACTTTCTAATAATAGACCTGCTAGTATGTATAATGTATCAAATTCACGTACATCAAGTGTTTATAATAATGTTGGTATGGATGATAATCGTTCAATGAGAAATGTATCTGGTAATAGTACATATTCACCACAAATGAGACATTCATTACAATTTAATTCACCAAAAACAATGAATAATAATAATTTTGCACAATTTCAAAATGGTGGACAACAATTTGGTAGACAACAACAACCAGAGAATACACAACGTCGTTCTCATAATCATAGAAAAACAAATTCAGTAATTGTTACAGGACAACCAAAGGAGGATAATGCACCTGTAGTAGCGCGTTCAAAATCTACAAAGAATTCTAATCGTTTTTCACGTATTTTTTCATTTGGTAGTTCACCAAATATTAATGCATCAAAACGTACACCAAATGGATCTAAAAATGTTACAAGGACACCAACTGGTAATAGTTTTAATGGATCATCACCAAGACCAAATGTATCATCAATGCGGACATCATCAGCTACATTACCTGTAACATCACCACATCAAACAATTTCACGTTCAGGTAGTGGTCAATATGGTACAAAACAAATGAAATCATTACCAGTTAGATCATCAAAACAAATGGCACGTTTACCAATGGATGGACCAAGATTTGTTGAATTAGATGATGCTATAAATCAATCAGATATGCATGGTTGGATGAGTATGAAAAAGGGTGATAATGGATCATGGAAGACTGGCTATTTTATTTTACAAAATTCAAGATTATCATGGTATAGTAGTAAAGATGATACAAAAGAGGAAGGTGTACATGATATTACAAATCATAGAGTTGAAAAAATGGATCAAGGACAAAGAATGACAAAATGGATGGCGGCAGCAAGAGGTAAAGGTGATCATTGTTTTAAATTATATATTGATAATATATTATATTATTGTGCAGTTGATACTAAAGAAGATTTAAAAGGATGGTTAAGAATATTATTAAAGAGTAGTATTAGTTTAGATCATACATCACCAGTAATGAGTACATATTCAACAACGGTATTATCATTAGATACAGCTAAACAAATGTTACAAGTAGCTAGAAATGAGACGATGATGCAAATGGATGATGGACAAATGATGAATAATTCATATTCGACACCAAATATGCAACGTCAAAATTCAATGAATTATCAAAATAGTCCTGTTAATAATAATCAACAACATGGTAATATGTTTCCTAATCAAACAGGTGGTGTAATGGGATGGACAGATGATCCTAATGCCAATCAAGGTAGAAGTGCAAGTATAACATCATCAACATATACTAAATCATTTATGTAAGACTAAAAAGGACGTTACGATAATAATAATAATAAAAAAAAAAAAAAAAAAAAGAGAGAGAGAGACAAGAACAATATGCAAAGTATGTGTGTGTAGAAATAATAATTTATAAAAAAAATGTATATAATAATATATTATTGATCATTAATTTTTTCTAAAATATTTAAAATAATTTGTGAACCTTTTGGATCTAAATTCATAGCTATAGTTAATTCATTAATAGCATCTTTTTTTCTACCTAAAAGAAGATAAATTTGACCTAGAATGAAATGAGCTGTTGGTTCATCTGGTTCAATAACAATTAAATTTTCGAATTCATTTAAGGCTAAATTAAATCTACCCATAGAATATAATAATTGTGCTTTTTTAAATTTAGATAAAGTTGAATTTGGTTGTAAATTACAAGCTAAATTATAATAATCTAATGCTAAATTATTTTGATCTAATTTTTCTAATGCAATACCACAACAACAAATCAATACTACATTAGTTGGATTAATCATTTTAGCTTTTTCAAAATATAGTAAAGCATGATTATATTGACCTAATCTCATATAACATTTACCTAAACCATAATAAGCGTTATAATGATTTTGATCACATGCTATTGCATTACGAAAACAATTTTTAGCTGAATCAAATGAATCAATAGTAGATAATTCGTGCCCTTGTAAAGTATACGCGTAAGTAAAAAATGGATCTATAGTTGTTGCTTTTTTAAATGATTTACAAGCACCATCATGATCATTTTTTAATGATAAATAATTACCTAAAAAACACCAAGATATAGGATTATTAGGATAATTTTCAATAAATTTTTTAGATAAATTAGATAATAAAGTTGTATCTTTTAAATGCCATAATACAGTAGAAAATATTTCAAAATTAGATAAAATAGTTGATTGAATTGAATATAATTTTTTAAAATATTTTAATGATAATTTATAATTTTGAATATTAAATTGTAATAATGCTAAAATTTTAAGTGACCAAGGCATATTATCTCTTAATTGTGGTGGTATAAAATTAGCTAAAATTCTAATTGATTTATAAGAATTAAAGGATGAATAATAATAATAAATTTTAATAAAATTTAAATATAAAAAATTTAATGGTTTATTGATGATATTATTATTTGTATTAAGTATAATATTAAATTGATTTAAATCAATAGATATTTTTAAATCACATAAAGATATAATAGCTTCCCATAAGAATGGATTAATAGATAATGCGGTTGAATAAAAAAAAGCAGAATCATTATTTCTTGATAAAAATTTTGATAAATTAGCAAGACATAAATTAATAGTAGATAAATTTGGCCAAAATATTAAATTATCGAATTGAGATGAAGAATTATGTGAATTTATTAATGAATTTAAAATATGAAAAGAATTTTTTAAATCTTTACGTAATTTCAAGGAAGATTTAGCATAAATATAAGTAATACCAATATTTGATAAAGATAAATTTTTTTTAGTAATATTAAAAGAAGTATTATAATCATTAATAAGGAATAAAGATAAAGAATAAAGATAAGTAGAAGATATAATATGATATGATGAGCTTTTATTATTATTAGATAAATTATAATATAATTCAGATAAGAAACAAGCGGAATCAAAATTTAATTGATTAATTAAATCTTGTATAATTTGTTGTAAATAAAGTAATTGTGAATCTGAATTATAATCATTAATATCATATGATATTGGATTATTAGAATTTAGCATTGTATTGAAAAGAATATAATTTAATTTAATATAATATAATAGGGGATATAATATGAGTGTGTGTGGGGTGGTGAATGTAATTAAAAATAAAAATAATATGAAATATAATATAGAATGGAATATGAAATTGATAAACAATAATAGGAGGTGATATTATGCAAATATAGAGAGAAAAGATACCAGAATAAAAAGTATAACGATAGAGGAGAGTAATAAACAACACTACTAGAATATAGTAGAATAGAATAGAGGGGGTGGTATAGTGTGTAATATTACAATAGTTTATTTTCCATATGTTATGAAAAAATCAGAGATTATTATTACTGTTTCTTTGTGTGTTGAGAAAAACAAGAATTAGTGACCCGCATCACGTGCCTATCAAATTGAAAATTATTAAATTAGTAGTAATAGAGATAAACCCAATACGGTATTAATTAAAAGAAAAGTGAATAAACAATTTCTAATAATAACTCTCTGTCGTCATCTGGCAATTCAAGATGTCATTCGATTTAATTTAATTGGGAGAGGGATTACTAAAAGAGGAGTGAGTCGAATCAGGGAGTGTGTTGTCTCGAAGGGGCAGAGGGTGGCCCGATGCGGCAGATCTGGTGGGTCGAGCACCTCTTTCTTTGCCGTTTCGGGGCATGTGATGGCCTGATCCAGAGGGCTCGCTGCTACCACAAACAGAAAAGAATTGACCATTCCACGGATCTTTCTTAGTATTACCACTATCATTATTTCATATCACACTGTCAGAATTAAATAAGAAATTTTCTTATTAATTGAAATTTGAAATGAAAAATTTTTTTTCAAGATATATAAAGAGCACTCTCTCGAGGAATATTTATCAATTAATTAACTCCCTTTCTTTTATTTGTTGGTTATCTCTTGGTATTTCCTATTTTAGATTTATCAAACCATAGACTATTATTAATATCCCAATCAAAGGATTTCTCTATATTATTAACTAACTGTTCGCTGCGTTATCTCTTTACAATGAATCCAACTTTAGCTGTTTCTTTATTTGCTTTATACTCTCAAGCCGCTTTTGCTAAAAAGCATAATAAACAAGCTTTATATCAACAAGATAATTCTACTACTATCGCTACTACTACTACTCCAATCGATACTACTACTACTCCAATCGATACTACTACTACTCCAATCGATACTACTACCACTCCAATCGATACTACTACCACTACTCCAGTAGAAACTACCACTCCAGTAGAAACTACTACCACTACTCCAGTAGAAACTACCACTCCTATCCCTGTCGATGCTAACACTACTACTCCAATCGATACCACTACCACTACTCCAGTAGGAACTACCACTACCCCAATTGTTACTCCTGTTCAAAACACTACTACTACTCATGAAGAACCAAAGACTATTTTACCAACCCCAATTCAAAACACTACTACTACCCATGAAGCACCAAAGACTACTTTACACACCCCAATTCAAAACACTACTACTACCCATGAAGTACCAAAGACTACTACACACACCCCAATCCGTAATGATACTGCTACCACTACTACAAAACCAAAGATTACTACTGCACCAATTGTTCGTAATGATACCATCGTAACTCATCATTCTACTATTGCTCCAGAATTTAAAAATACTACCTTATGTGAGTTATGTGCTGTTGTTACTACTACTGTACCATGTAAAGAAGAAAAATGTACTGGTTCTAAAGTTATCACTTATTTAACTACTAGAACACCAACTATTGCTACTTCTGTATTACCAGTTACTACTTCTATTCAAAAGAATGGTGAACCAACTATTATCCCTTTCAATAATGAAGGTATGAGAAATAACGCTGCTGACTGGGGTTTAGCTGGTGCCGGTGTATTAGGTGCTCTAATGTTATTATAATAACATCGTTTTTTTTTATTTGTATCTCTTAGTTTTTTTCGCATTTCATTCATCGTTACCCACACCCCTTATTTTCGTTCATCTTATAATAAATTAATTTACCTATTATAAACCCACTATTACTATTATATTACTATACCACCCCATAATATTCTGATTATACATACAACCTCTATTTTATTATATATTTGTATAATTTTTATATATGTTTTTTTTTAACTTATTACCCCTACGCTAACTTAACATAAACCGCGCTCTATATACAACACTATCACACATAGAGACTACAAGGAAGAGATAAAACGAAGTATATAGTTATATAACGATCTAGTCAGGGTTTAGATACTCATTAGTATTAAAGTTTTCTGTACCCTTTAAACTATATGGCTTAGACATACATAAACTATTTAGAACCGTGCTAATAGAATTGACATGACGGATGTCATCCCTTCCCATATAACATTATTGTATAATTCTATTTCAAGATAGATATAGTACACAATACAATATACTATACTTTCATTGTTCTTTTTGCAAAAAGAACCAACAACTGCTGTTCGCTGCCGCTCGTGAGTGTACATTCTAAACACCCTCCCTAGAAACCCGCTATGCACGTCACCTGACACCCTCTCTTTCTCCGGAAACAAACGCAATCGCCGTCGTCCCGGCAACAAATGCCATTCTCCTGTCAGTGACTATTTCCCAACAGAAGAGGTAATTCTACGTTCACCCACCTTTGATCTCCTAATAATTAGAAAACAGTAAGAATTACCAATACTTAGTAGAACCCAGTGGCAAAGAGATCTGCAGTTAATAACTGCTCTTCGAGTATTTTTAGAATTAATAATAAGATAGATTTTCATGAACAGGAAGGATTGCATAGGAATATCCTCTTAGAGAAGAAGACTGTTCCCTCTCAAACCCACTTCTTAATACTACTGTATTGAATATTACAACTAGTACTATTGGTGATAATGATCGTACTTGCTGGATAAGAGACACCCTCTTTGGGATCCACCACACTTGGAATAGTAAGAACACTCAAATCTTTATTCAATGAACATCAAATCAAAATAAACATTAAGAAACAAAAAAAAATAAAGGTATAAATATAGACATGTTTTGTTTCAAATTAATCAATTCCAATTCATATCTCTTTCTTCTTTTATATATTATATAATAAAAAACCATCATCAAACGAATCAATACTTATTAAGAATTACATTATAATAATATTGCTTATAACTCCAATTCACTTTACTTTACTTTAAAAAAAAAAAATGAAATTTTCAACAGGAACTTTGATTTCATTATTACTCTTAACTAAAGAGACTTTAGCATTTGTTCAACCTAGATCTATATATAATGCTAATCCAATTACTGATGTTGTTACTAATATTAGAATATTAGATAAAAGACATCATACTGAAACTAAAACTAAGAAATCTTCAATTAGTTGTGATTGTACTGATACCTTATATCCAACTAGAACTGTATCTTCGACAATTAGTGCTGGTAATAATATGATTTTTTATGAAACTGTTTATGTCGAAATTTGTGTTTATCCACCTGTAACTTTCTGTGAAGCTACGACTTCTTCTACTATTCCAACTTCTTCTTCTACTCCAGAACCTCCAACCTCATCCTCAACTCCACCTACCTCATCTTCTACTCCAGAACCTCCAACTTCATCCTCTACCCCACCAACTTCCTCTTCTACTCCAGAACCTCCAACTTCATCCTCTGTTCCACCTACTTCTTCTTCTGTTCCAGTTCCACCAACTTCTTCTTCAGTACCACCTACCTCTTCCTCTGTACCAGTCCCACCAACTTCCTCTTCTGTTCCACCTACCTCTTCCTCTGTACCAGTACCACCAACTTCCTCTTCTGTTCCACCTACCTCTTCTTCAATCCCAGTTCCTCCAACTTCCTCTTCTGTTCCACCTACCTCTTCTTCAATTCCAGTTCCTCCAATTTCCTCTTCTGTTCCACCTACCTCTTCTTCAATCCCAGTTCCTCCAACTTCCTCTTCTGTTCCAGTAACTTCTTCTCCTGTTCCTGAACCTTCTTCTTCTGCTGTTTCAGTTCCATCTTCTTCTGTCCCAGTACCAGTACCATCCTCATCTGCTCCTGTTTCAGTTCCATCTTCTTCTGTCCCAGTACCAGTACCATCCTCATCTGCTCCTGTTTCAGTTCCATCTTCTTCTGTCCCAGTACCAGTACCATCCTCATCTGCTCCTGTTTCAGTTCCATCTTCTTCTGTCCCAGTACCAGTACCATCCTCATCTGCTCCTGTTTCAGTTCCATCTTCTTCTGTCCCAGTACCAGTACCATCCTCATCTGCTCCTGTTTCAGTTCCATCTTCTTCTGTCCCAGTACCAGTACCATCCTCATCTGCTCCTGTTTCAGTTCCATCTTCTTCTGTTCCAGTTCCTCCTTCCTCTTCAGTACCAGAATCTTCTCCTAAACCAGTTCCTTCCTCTTCTGCTGTCGAAATATCATCCGCTCCTGTATCAACAGAAACTATTCATACTACTAAACCAACTACCATTACAACTACTGTCTGTGATGAACAAGGTTCTTGTACTACATCTGTCATTCCACCTGCCACTACTACTATTACAACCACTGTCTGCGATGAAGAAGGTTCTTGTAAAACTACTGTTATCCCACCTGTCACAACTACTATCATTACTACAAGAGTTACTACTATCACTACTGAAGAATGTATCACCAGTGTTGAAGATGAAGTTACTGAAACTATCACTAAACCAACAACTTTAACTCTAACCATCACTGATACTTGTATCGATAAGTGTACTCCAACTAAAACTTATACCAAGACTTCAACTATTACAACTGAAGAACATGTCCCAACTACTGAAAGAGATACCATCAAGACTGTTACTAAACCAAAAACAATTACCAAAACAACTGAAATTGTCGCTTGTTATCCAGGTTGCACAACTGAATGTATTGATGTCTACACTACTACGGTATCTTCTGTTTTCACTTTTGATTACACCACATTGTATACTCCGGCAACTCATAAATTTACCAAGACTAGAAACACAGTTGCTGCTGATCATAAGACAAAACAAACAGTTGCTGCTGAAGATAAGACCACCAATAAAGTTGAAACTATAAATGGTATGCCTGCTGTAACTAACTATCCAAACACTAAGATCCCAGCTTTAGCTAATAAACCTGCTGATTCACAAAACAGTAAATTATCTACAGTTGTTATTCAAGCTTGGGAAAATGCCGGTGTAGTTATCAGTAACATTCCAGGTTCTTGGATGTTTACCGCTTTAATTGTCTTCTTGATGAGTATGATTTAATCAACTCTACAATACCCAATTTTTTAATGACCAAAACAAATCTTTTATGAAAAAAAAAATTTTTTTACCTCAAAAAAAAATAACAAAAAGTTCCTATAGCAATTTCTTTTCTTTTTTTTAACTGTCTATTTCCATCCAATTGCTTCAAATACCTTTTTTCACATATATAAAATATTATAAACCCCTAAAATACAAAAAAAAATCAACTATTAGTCAACAGCTAAATTCTAAACTGTCAACTAATAATATTTTACGATTTATATTTTTTTTACACATTTTTTATTCAATATTATTATATTTCAATTCTTCACGATCGATCTCGCAAATAATTGCAGATCATACCTGCATATTTAACGAAAATACCTCTAAGTATATAATTATTTATACATTTGTACTTCTCCCTTTAATAATAATAAATTGCTCTTTCTAACAAAACATTCAATAATATAAAATAATTAATTACCAATCATTCTTATATATTGCGTCTTTAATCGATTCTATTAGCATTTGCAGGCGCTTCCATTTCGGCTGACAGCTGCGTCGCGTAAGCTTTTTTACGCTTCACGTAAAGCTTTAATTTGCCATACCGCAAACGGAAACATTATGGAATGGACGCTCGAAGCACTGGAATACTACTATAAGCTTGGGAGTGAAAAAAAAACTATACATTAGAAACAAAGTTTACATAGAGATATAAGCTCAGTGTGGCAAGTTTTGTACGTGACGGTAAGCTGTGAATCTAAGGAAGAAGCCAACTTTGAAATAAATTTATTACGTTTGTTTTAAGTGCACAACTAGAAAGGTCACATATCTGGAATAAAAATTGTTTATTTCATTCTCCCTAGCTATCTAGTAGCTTTGTTAAATTTATCCATTATTCTTTCGTTTTACCATTTGAACATACTTTTAAATTGAAATTTAACTAGCTGATAAGTGAACTGAAATTAGAACACATTTGATTAGTTTATTATAATTTATCGCTTTTTTCCTGTATTTTTATAATTCATAGTAATATTATGGGCTTTGACCAAGTGGTGGTTAACCCAAACCCAATTCCAGAAAACACATTCAACGGCTTGAAATTCTTAGGCACTCAAGTTCCTCCATCATTAAATCATTCAATGTCCACTGCATCTGCCTTGTCGTCAGCAGCAGCTACCCCGCAGTCAAGTCTCGTACCAGTAATAGAGATCGCTACTTACTCAGATACAGATGTCTATGAATGTTATATTAGAGGATTCGAATCTCGAATTGTAATGAGAAGATTGAAAAATGATTGGATAAATATTACTCAAGTATTCAAATTAGCATCATTCTCAAAGACTAAAAGAACAAAAATTTTAGAAAAAGAATCGACAGATATAGAACATGAGAAAGTCCAAGGTGGTTATGGTAGATTCCAAGGTACTTGGATACCTTTGAAATCTGCTAAAGAACTTGTTCATAAATATTCCATTCAAGATCCTGTCGTGAACACTTTACTAAATTTTATACCTGACCCTAATAACTTACCTCCAAGAAGAACTAAAAATAGTGCTTTAAAGAAATCTTCACCTGGTGCAAAGATTACATCTCCATCAAGTTATAAGAAAACTCCAAAAAAGAAAGGTAATACTAATAATTCTAATGTAATGAATAATAATTCAAGTAATATGACATCAAATATGAAAAAATCAAAGAAATTTATTAATAATAATCCGAATAGTCAAATGAATCCAAGTCCGTTACAAAATCTTATATTTCAGACACCTCAACAATCAAGAATTAATAGTGGAAATGCAACAGGTAGCCATATTAACACTGGTGCTGTAAATGATACAAACCTACATGCATCAATGCAAAATTATGAAAATGAGAAATCTGGAATTCAAAATAATGTATCGATGATTAGCCAATTAAATTCAAATAATGAAACACAGTTACCGACATCTAGTTATTCGGCAACACAAAAACCATTACAATTCTTTACAGTTCCTACTAATATTCAAAAACATCAAAATAACTTAAGTGATTCCATTTCTAAAAAAGATATTGATATCGACACTTCTAACAATAGTAGTATTTACAATTCTAATACTCATAATGATAATAAACAATACAAACAAATACTGGAAGATAAAAATGGCGGTAGAAGAAATGAAAAAAATGCTGCCCCATTTTTAACCTTCATGCCTGAGGGTCCACATCCAGGGTCATTTGTCGTTCAAGAAGAGCATCAGGAAAATAATTCTAAAAGTAGTCATCAATCTGAAAGCATGAATGATATATCTTCAACTTCCTTGACCAATAATTATGATACTTATATTTCTCAACCTGATAATAAAATGGGAAATAATGATCAGAATTCGGTAAACTCATGGAAAGTTTTATCACCAGATAATGATTCACAACAACCTTTGACTCAACAAACTATTAATATGGATTTATTAAATGAACATCGTTCCCAGAGTGCTCCAATAATGTACGGAAATAAAAATTCTTTAAATGGGTTAAGTATACAAGATGCATCACAAAATGCGAATACTCAATTTGCAAATAATTTCCAAAATAGTTCAAATTTTAAAACCCTTTCAGTTCAAGAATATAAAGATTTGATTTTACAGGTATTAGCATCAGAAGATTCATCCGAACCATCTTATAGACTTCCTCCTCAGCTTTACAAACCACCTAAAGAATTAGATATTAATTTCCAAGTGGATGAGCAAGGCCATACCCCTTTACATTGGGCTACAGCAATGGCAAATATACCATTAATCAAGTTATTGCTTGCCCTTAATTGTAATATACTGAGTACCAACTTTAGAGGTTTTAACTGTATTTCAAAATCGATTTTTTACAATAATTGTTATAAAGCTGGATGCTTCTCAGAAATCCTATCATTATTAAAGTCATGTATTATTACACCGGATAATAATGGAAGATTACCTCTGCATTATTTAGTTGAACTAAGTGTTAATAAATCAAAAGATCCAGTAGTAGTAAATTTTTATATCGCTAATATACTTCAACATTTAGCTGAAGAAGACACTACTTTATTGAGTATGTGTTTAAATTATCAAGACAATTCAGGTAATACTGTATTACATTTAGCCGCTCTTAACCTCAATATCGAATTATGTCAAAAGTTAATATTATTAGGTTCTTCCCTTGAAGTTTCTAACCTGGATAATGATACACCTGCATCATTATTGAATAAGTTTAACTCAATAGCGGCTAGCCAGGCTTTCGCATTAGATTCAGAAAAGCCAAAAGAAGTGAATTCATCTTTGTTAGAAGCTCACGGCCTCTTATCAGGAGTAGGCACAACGGAAACAATTACTAATCCTGATCATACAAAGCTTAACATCATTAATGAGAACGATAATGAAAATGAGACTGATGCTGCTACTGATGATGACAAAGAAAATAAACCTACAATTGAAGTTACAGAAGATACTAAACAAAAAGCAGATGTTTCTCAACATCTGAGGACACCTAACATGACGGATATTAAGGGTGGTAATCACAGTTCTTTTAATTTACAGGATGCTGCGTCATTAAATCATATTATTGAAGATTATTCTGCACTTGATTCCTTGGTTACTTCATCAGTGATCAGATTAAACAAATCAACACCTTCAAGATTTTTACAAGCTTCGCCAATGCTGTATAAAAAGAGACCTGGCGATTTCTTACAATCAGCCAGCCCTATGAAGAAAATCAAAGATAATATTAGTACTATTAACGAAGTACCTCTTACTCCTATGCGTTTTAATACTCCAATACCGTTAGATGCAAACGAAAAATTCAGCCATACTATAAATTTATCGAGAAAAATTTCAGACCTTTCACATTCTCTAGAATCATCGATTACGTCACAATTACGATCTATTAAGAATGAAATTGAAAGCACAGAAAATATGATTAAATTTTTGGAGAACAAGATAGAGACTACTACAAGAAGTGAAAAGCAAATACTAAGTAGTTCGCATGATGGCGTCAAAGAATATCAAAACCTTGATGATTTCCAAACCTTCGTCAATAATGAACAAGTTACTTATTCCAAGCTGAAAAATGAAATTAAAGAATTACTAGAAAAATCACAAAAATACATTCTGAGGAAGGCTGCCCAAGAAGGTGCCCTTAAATGGAATAATGACTCCCACGATATTACCTCAACGGAAGAGAAAGCGAGTGCTTCTAAGGAGCTAGAACAACTGAAGAATAAACACAAAGATTCCATAAAAGCAATTTGCAATACTATTTCAGAAATTCACAGCTCAGATAAGATACTTAAATATAGACGCCTAATTGGCATTACATTTGATGACATTGATTCTAACCTAGACGATATTGAAAGAGATTTGAAAAGTATTGAATAACAATAGCGATTTCCAAGAGCTTCATTGAAATAATGATACCATTCCTTTGCATATTTCTTTATTAAATAAATATTTATCATGCTTTTTAGGCACCCAACAACCGCATATATACATTCATTTGAACTATCTTTTTTAATGTGACAATAACATATATATATCTGCTATAGATTTATATTCAACGTTCAATAAATAACTTGTACTATCAAAAATTATGTTTTACTAGTAATTGAAATATATTAATAAGGGTTTTACAATTTTTTTAAAGCTCTAAGTACTTGTTCTATCGTCTTGAGTCTTGACATCCATCATATATACTTTGCTTAATATCTATATTAATACCGCCGTCGTTAATTTTTCAATATCCAAAATCACGCGAATATCATGTGACCAAAAGTCGGAAAAATTTTTCGTAATATTTTTTTTATGCGATGAGTTCATTTTCATGAATGTGAAATATAAAACAATATTAACAAACAGAGTGAAAAATCAGTTAGATAAATAACTTTATTGTATTGAATTTCTCCCTTAACAACCTGTGGCCTTTTTGTGCTTTTGTTTTATTCTAATTATTATTCACCATGGATCAACAATTTTTGGCCCAACTTGAACAAACCTTAACTGCCATTGTTCAACCAAACTCTGCTGGCCTTAAGGAAGCTACTAAAACTTTGCAAACTCAGTTTTACAAAGAACCAAATACCTTACCAGCTTTGATCCACATTTTACAAAACAGTCAAGATGATAGTTTAAAACAATTATCCGGTGTTGAAGCCAGAAAGTTAATCCCAAAGTTCTGGAAGGATCTTAATGTTGATATGAAAACCCAAATCAAGAGCAGTTTATTACAAACTGCCTTCTCTGAACCAAAGGAAATTGTCCGTCACAGTAACGCTCGTGTTATTGCTGCTATTGGTACTGAAGAAGTCGAAACCCAACAATGGCCTGATTTGATTCCAAACTTGATCCAAGCTGCCTCCGGTGACAATGCTCAAACTAGACAAACAGCTTCTTTTATCTTATTATCTTTATTAGAAGAATACACTCCAAGTTTAGGTGCCTACACTGATGATTTCTTAAACTTGTTCGGCCAATTAGTTAACGACACCGCTTCTTTAGAAACTAGATCCTTAGCTGCCCAAGCTTTGAACCACGTTTCTGGTTTAATTGAAGAACAAGAAGTCATTAACCCACAACAAGCCGCTAAATTTGCTTCCTTGATTCCATCTGTTGTCAATGTTTTAGATGCTGTCATTAAGGCCGATGATATTAACAACACTAAGAGTTTATTCAACTGTTTGAATGACTTTTTATTATTGGACTCCCAATTAACTGGTAACACTGTCCCAGATTTAGTCAGACTTGCTCTACAAATTGCTAGCAACAGTGAAATTGAAGAAGATACCAGAGTTTTTGCTTTACAATTTATCATTTCTGCTTTATCTTACAGAAAGTCTAAGTTAACTCAAGCTAAGTTAGGTCAAGAAATTACCTTAACTGCTTTGAAGGTCGCTTCTGAAGAAATTGATGTCGAAGATGAATTAAATAATGAAGATGAAACCGGTGAAAACGAAGAAAATACCCCATCCTTAACTGCTATTAGATTATTAGCTTTTGCCTCTTCTGAATTACCACCATCTCAAGTCTCTTCTATTATCATTGAACACTTACACACTATGATGCAATCCGGCAATCAATTTGAAAGAAGAGCTATTTTATTAGCTATTTCTGTCGCTGTTAGTGGTTCTCCAGATTACATTTTAAATAATTTCGACAAAGTCATCCCAGCTACTATTAATGGTTTGAAGGATAACGAACCTGTTGTTAAATTAGCTGCTTTGAAATGTATCCATCAATTAACTACTGATTTACAAGATGAAGTCGCTAAATTCCACGAAGACTACCTACCATTAATTATCGATATCATCGATTCTGCTAAGTTCGTCGTTATTTATAATTACGCCACTGTTGCTTTAGATGGTTTATTAGAATTTATTGCTTTTGAAGCTATCTCCAAGTACTTAGACCCATTGATGAACAAATTATTCTATATGTTACAAAACAATACTTCTTCTAAGTTAAGATGTGCTGTTGTCTCAGCCATTGGTTCTGCTGCTTTTGCTGCTGGTACCTCTTTCACTCCATACTTTAAGAACAGTGTTCAATACCTTGAACAATTTATTCAAAACTGTTCTCAAATTGAAGGTATGTCTGAAGAAGATATTGAATTAAGAGCCATTACTTTCGAAAATATTTCCACCATGGCCAGAGCTGTTAGATCCGAAGCTTTTGCTCCATTTGCTGAACCATTAGTCAATTCTGCTTATGAAGCTATTAAGACTGAATCTGCTAGAATGAGAGAAGCCGGTTACGCTTTTATTGCTAATTTATCAAAGGTCTACGGTGAAAACTTCGCTCCATTCTTAAAGACTGTTTTACCAGAAATTTTTAAGACTTTAGAATTAGATGAATACCAATTCAACTTTGATGGTGATGCTGATGATTTAGCTGCTTTCGCTGAAGGTGCTAACGAAGAAGACTTACAAAATAAATTTACTGTCAACACAGGTATTGCCTACGAAAAAGAAGTTGCCGCTGCCGCTTTATCTGAATTAGCTTTAGGTACCAAGCACCATTTCTTACCATATGTCGAACAATCATTAAAGGTTCTAGCTGAACAAGTTGATGAATCTTATGGTTTAAAGGAAACTGCTTTAAGCACTCTATGGAATATCGTCAAGGCTGTTTTATTAGCTTCTAATATCGAAAAGGATCAATTCCCAAGAGGTATTCCAGCCACCTCTTACGTCGATTCTAGTGTTTTAGCTGTCATCCAAAACGTTAGAGAAATCTCTATTAACAACTTGGTTGAAGAATTCGAAACTTCTATGGTCATTACTGTCTTAGAAGATTTTGCCAACATGATTAAACAATTTGGTGGTATTATTATCATGGATAACGGTGATTCTACTATGTTAGAAACTTTATGTATGCAAATCGTTAGTATTTTAAAGGGTGCTCACACTTGTCAAACCTTCGACTTAGAAGAAGACGTTCCAAAGGATGAAGAATTAGATGCATCTGAAACTGAAGCCACCTTATTAGATGTTGCTTTAGAAGTTTTAGTTAGCATGTCTTACGCTTTAGCTGGTGATTTTGGTAAAGTATTTGAAACTTTCAAACCAGTTATCTTCCAATTATTCCAATCCAAATCAAAGGGTAAGAGATCTTCTGCTGTTGGCTCCTTATCTGAAATAGCCTTAGGTATGAAGGAACAAAACCCATTTATCCAAGAAATGTTAGAAGCTCTTGTTATGCGTTTAACTACTGACAAATCATTAGAAGTTAGAAGTAATGCTGCCTACGGTGTTGGTGTTTTAATTGAATATGCCTCCTTCGACACCTCTGCTGTTTACCAACCTGTTTTAAAGGCCTTATATGCTTTATTAAGTGCTGCTGACAACAAGTCATTAACTACTGAAGATGAAAACACAAAGGAAATTTTAGAAAGAGCCTTTGCCAATGCATGTGGTTGTGTATCTAGAATGACATTAAAGAATGAAGCTCTTGTCCCAATTGATCAAACTTTACCAGCCTTATTAGCTCATTTACCATTAGACACTGGTTTTGAAGAATACACCCCAGTCTTCGAATTAATAATGAGATTATACCAATCTAACAATGCCACTGTTGCTGCTCAAACCCCAAATATCGTCAACTTCTTTGCCGCTGTTTTCACAAAGGACCAAGAAAGAATCAAGTTAGAACAAGAATCAACTTTAGGTAGAGAAGAAAATATGGAAAGATTAAAACAATTCCAAACTGACGAAATCAAGACCAAGGTTATTGAATTATTGAAATTTTTAAACACTAACTTTAATGGTATTGTGTCTCAAAATGCTGTCTTAGCATCAGTTATCGCTTAAGCGAACATTGCGTGAGATTCCCTTTTTTTTATTCATTTAGCATTACATTCTACCATACTTCTACTTTCCTCAATCAACGATATATCTAGCACTTAAACAGAAGTTTCGATTTCTATATAAATTTTGTATTTTACTTTTTATCTTTCTATAAATATTAAAGATTACTTATTATTATTATTATTATTATTATTATATTATACCTGTTATTTTGACATTTTAATTAGACGCGCGAAACTTATGCTTGAATAATAAATACGCATTTATTTGGAGAATACAATAGCATATTAATTGAATCCAAATAGAACTTCAATTCACCTTGTGGATGAAATAAATATATAACTATACAAGATTATTCATATATATAATACGGTGAAATATGGATGCGAAAAAAGAAAAACCACCTGTTGTAAAAAAGGAAGAATTTAAGAGACCACCTTTCACGCCTATTCGTGATGCGATTGACGGTATTAAGCACCTTCTATTCAATCCTGAAGGTAACAAGATTGTAATGCCTTTATTATTTTTTTTTGAGTCAGTTTTATTGAAATTGATTATCAAAAGTGTAGCATATACTGAAATAGATTACGTTGCATATATGGAACAAATTGAAATGATAGTGAATGAAAATAATATGAACTATTCTGAAATTAGAGGTGGTACTGGACCTCTTGTATATCCGGCAGGTCATGTTGTAATTTATAAAATAATGAGTTGGATAACAAATGGTACTGAGAATATTGCATTAGGTCAAGATATTTTCAGATTTTTATATTTAGGCACTTTCTTACTTCAGTTAGTGTGTTATTACAATTTACGATTGTCACCATGGTGTGTTATTCTTGCATGTTTGTCTAAACGTCTACACTCTATCTACGTCTTAAGATTATTCAATGATTGTTTTACAACTTTATTTATGGTTCTTACATGTTTAGTGTTGATCAGATGTTCCAAAAAGCCATTAACCAGTAAGAAAAGAACTATTTTTGCATTCCTAACTTCATTAACATACACTATTGCAATTAGTGTGAAGATGAATGCATTACTATATTTTCCAGCTGTAATCGTTTCCCTATACCTGTTAAATGAAGGACAATTGTTTTTGACACTATGCAATCTTTTAGTTATGATATTATGGCAAATAAATGTTGCCTTACCATTTTTAAAAGAATATCCAAGTGAATATTTAAAAGGTGCATTCAATTTTGGACGTCAATTTATGTTTAAATGGAGTATTAACTGGCAATTCTTGGAAGAAGAAGGTTTCCATAATAAATCATTCCATTTGACTTTATTAGCATCTCAATTTATTGCTATTTTGACAATACTTTTAACTTCATATCCATATTTGATCAATTCAGTATTAACGTCATTAAGACATCCATTTAAAAGAACCCTTGCAAAATCTGGTACCGACAATATCACTCAAATGTCAAAAGTTCCATATATATTAATTACATGCAATTTTATTGGTGTATTATTTTCTAGATCTTTACATTATCAATTCTTATCTTGGTATCATTGGACTATCCCAATTTTAATATTCTGGTCTAGATTACCAATATGGCTTGGTGTACCATGGTATATAGTTCACGAATACTGCTGGAATTCATACCCACCTAATGCCACAGCAAGTGCATTATTAATGACTGCCAATGGGTTACTACTATTATTAGTTGTCGGGTTCTCGACTTTGAGACCACTAGATGCTCAAATACATTCTAGAATGCCTAATAACAAGGGCATTTCAAGTGACGAAAAGAAACAACAATAAACAACATCTAAATATATATCTAATTAAATTACATATTAACCTTTATTTTATAGGTCTCTCTATCTTTGTATTCTTATTGTCATTTGTATCAGACGTCACAATATTGGATTACTGACATACTGTGCCACAATTTGACGATTTTGCAAAAACAAACTTACCAGCTCATCGCCAGATATTGGAAGGTGAAACTTCGGCCGGAAAAGTTATAGGCAAAAGGTGCGCGATCAACATTCAATTCAGGAATTTCTCCAGGAATTTTCTACAGAAGAGTCTTCTTTATCTAACAGAATAGAATCTACTAGATCTCTGTTGGTACGATAAGAGAGGCCTACATCGTTTATTTTTGATTGTTCGGTATTGATAATAGCCAACTCACAGGCATAAAAGAGAATCTGTACAGCAATCTCCTGGTTCATATTGTACCCAAGCACAAGTCCCTTGTGCAATATAGACATAGTGCTTAACATCAGATTTAATAGGGCATCTTATCTTCTTTCTTATTATTTACTGTTTTTGCGGTTGTTGTATGCCATTTTATAGAGTCGAACCCATTTCGTACCACAACATCCCCTCACATACAGTAATCAGTAATGTCTGACAAATCTATGAGCAGTTTTCCCATATCAACAAACAATAACGACCACGAGACAGATGGTGGTGATAAGCCCATAGATAGACGTAATAGTAATACACTTAATTCTTTCTCATCTTCTGGCTCTAATGAATATCAAAATATCCAAAATAATAACATGAATACGTCATCATCTCAGAATGGGGCTAGTGATAAATCTATTAAATATACAAACGAAAGAGAAAGGCTGGAGAAGTTAAATACATATATATATGACTTTTTAATGAAGTCAGATTTAAAGAAAACTGCAAAAGAATTTGAAAATGAATACAGATCTAAGAAAAAAATAAATTCAAATGATAATAATAAATCAGTTACATTTCCTTTAGATTCAGATACTGAAAAGGGTTTTTTATTTGAATGGTGGCAGATCTTTTGGGATTTATTTAATGCAAAGACTCATGGTAGTGGTTCTAGCCAAGCTTTACAATATTGTCAAATATTGGCTCAACAGAAAAGACAAGAACATGTTTATAAAGGTTTACTGGCTCATACTGCTAGAACACAACAAATGGCAGAACAAAAAGGTGAATATGATAATGATGTTTTAGATCCTTTAATGTTTGCAAATTTAATAACTAGAGTATCGTCAGGAATGCCTTATTTGACTCCAAATGGAAGACCAGTTCAATTAGCAACACCATATCTAAATTATTATTATCAACAACCACCACCACCTAATATGCAAGATGCACAAGATCATAGACAAAAGATACCACAAGAATTACAAACTCCAGTAAATGATATTAATAAACAAACACAATATCAAAAATTTCATAAAAATGATATAGAGAAATCTCATGATGATTTACAACAACAATTAATGCAACAACAATTGTTTCAACATATGCAACAACAAATCCAAAGACAATTACACCAACAGGCAATGGCCCAACAACAGATAGATGTTAAGAAACAATCTGTGGATAATGCGCAACCAGTACAGAAACAATCTAAATCATCCAAGTCAAAGTCATCATCGAGTAAAGATAGAAAATCAAAGAGTAAATCTGATAGTCAAAAATATCATCAACAACAACAACAGTTTCAACAACAACAACAGCAATCTATGATTTCTTCTTCACAACCTCAATTAGCATATCAATTACAAAATCAACAACAACAACATAATATGAATAATGGAATGCCTCAAAGTGTTGTCAGACATGTCCCAAATGAAATATTTCCTTCTCAAATAAATTTTCAATCAAATCAAGGTAATAATAAAAATAATATGATGATGCAACAAGGTAATACTTCAAATTCTATTCCAATTGGTCATGGCTTGCCGATAAATAATTATAATCCATCTGGTTGGCCAGTTTATAATTATTACCCACAAGGTAATCTGCAAAATGATAATAAAAATTCAGCAGCAAGTGTTGATCAAAGTAATATTCAGGGTAACTCAACCCCTACAAATAATAATAATAATATGAATGCAAATAATTTCAATAACAATAACAACAACAATATGATGTATTATGTAAACCAAAATGAAAGATTCGTACCTGGTAACCAACAAATGCAACAACAACAACCATCACAGCCACAACAAGTTTCTTCTTCACCTTATCAAAATAACTCTGCATATCAAGCCCCAATACCTCGTTCTAATTCTCAAACACCCATCCCACCTAAACCATCAACACCAACCATAAATAATATACCTACTCGTAATGATCAGCAATCATCAGGTGGTCCATCATCATCTATTAGTTCGAAACCATCACGTAAAAGCTCATTGGGATCAAAATCTAAATCAGTATCACAAAGTTCACAACGAACTCAAAATAGTAAGAAAAAGAAATCTTCTAGTAAAAGCCAAAGTTCAAATGATAATGAGAGAATCCAAAATAAAACTAGTAGAGCAGTTACTCCAAATTTTAATCAATCTACAATGCATAATATGGAAGGTACCACTGGTTTATTCAAAGTTGCATCGAATGAAGAAAGTAGTACTGCAGGAAAAATTGATATCTCAAATTATATACCTAATAATGCAAGACAAGCATTACAAAGGGCTAACACTGCATCACAAGTTCAATCGAATTTTACTCCACATTCTATCTCAACTAATCCAAATTTTACCAATAATAATAATAATAATAATAATTGGGTATCTCAAACACCTCTTAGTGCTATTCCATCATCGGTACCTCATGAATCATTAGATGCAATGACACCTCAAGTATTTCCTTCTTCAGCTCCTGCTACACCACTTGATGAATTTTTACCACATAATAGTAATAATTCAATTGGTTATAATTTTAATAGTAGTGGAAGTAACAATATTACCAAACAAGCAATGCATAGCAATCTTTCAACTTTAAATGAGACTATTTTTAATATTCCACAAAATAGCACTACAACGTCTAAATCTGATAGTGTTACTAAGAAAGTAACTAAAAAAAAAAAGAAATCCAAAAAAGTTGTACCTGCGACAAATACATCTTTATCTACTATGGAAGAATTACAACAACAATATCAAACACAATTTAAGACTAAGGCATCAAGAGTTAAGATAAATACATCACCTGGTAAACAAAGTAGAAATGAAAGCAATGATAGATCTAAAAATATTCCAAATATACAAAATATAGAACTTTCATCATCACTACAGAGTACTACTACTAATCATGTAAAGGAATCTAATGATATATTAAAAGATGATATTTTTAATACTAATATTAATAAAGTAGCATTTTCAAGTCAAAATGATCCTATATTAGGTGGTGGAGATCCAAGTTCATATGGTAAGAATGATTCTTTATTAAATATGCTTTCTACTAGTAATTCTAAATTAGATGATTCAATGAATATGATTAGTTCAGAACAATCAGATAAGACAGGTTCTGGAAATGTTATATCTACAACTAACAATGGTTTAACTGATGAATTTATTAAAGATAATGGATCTAATAATTCTAATCATTTAGAAAATGCATTTGATACTAATCTACTAGATCCAAATACTGGTGATTTTAACTTCCTTGGTTGGAATTAAAAATATTATTATCGTGTTTCATTAAATTACACCAAATTACTTCATAATCAACAACAAAATTTTTAAAAAAAAACTGCACTATATCAACTTCTCAACCTCTTTCCTTTCTATGTGACAGTAAATTACTTCAATTTAATTTAATTCATTTTTAATTATATTTTTTCTTCTTTTCTTCTTTTCTTCTTTTCTTCTTTTCTTCTCCCTTTGATAAAATTCTTAATTGATTTATCTCTTTCTCTCCATCCTCCCTTTTTTATTATTAATCCATCTATTTATTTATTCATTCCAACCACTTCAAAAAGAGAGATTGATGTGTAAAATTATTTATCTAATTACTATTTACTATATATTTTATTTTTTTTTATGTATTATTATTATTAAAAATTTCCCAATCAGGTATATCTATATATAAAATTTGAGAAAATATGCCAAAATATTTCGCCATGCGGTAATTATAAATCTAATACGGCAATTTTTATTTCAAATTTTGCTTTGTTTTCAATTTTGATGATCATTTCGGGAAATTTTGAAAACAAAGCTGTTGAAGCAAAAAAAATTGAGATCTGGGCAGCTGAAAAAATTGATGGAGATGAGAGAGGGATGTTTCAGAGGTGAGGAGTAAAGATTTCACAGGTGCCAAGCAACATTAGTGTGATTAATCTAAGCTTTTTTCAAGGATTCTAGTTAGATTAAAGGATCATATTCTAGAGATCACGAAATCAGGGAGAAATACGAGTATTTTTTTCTTTGAGAAAATCGACATTATTAAATATTTCCAGATCAACCGTTTAACCAAATGCCAGGGAAAATCGTATCTGTGGCATTTCTATCACAGAATGACGATATTGATAAGTACATTGCAATTTATTCTTCTTCTTCCAAATCGACTGTGTCTAAGAGATCTACTTCATTAGGTGGTGCATTCAATTTTTTCCAAAACAATAATAGCAATAATCTTCACCATAATACTTTGAAGTATAACAACAATAAATACAACAATGGATTGAATAATAATTCTCCACATGGTTATCCAAGCCCTAATTTCCGTGGTAATAACAATGGTAACAACAATAACAATAACTATTATTCTCCAAAGAGATTCTTTAGTAGTGTTGAAAATGTCAATAGATCCATCAGTTTCTCTGACAATATGCTATTGAATAATCATTCTAGTGATAATCTTACTGCTAGTGATGATTCTGCTAATAAGTCATGGAGACCAAACTTTAATATGATCGCTGATCAATTAAAGGAAACTTACCCACAATTATCATCTCCATCATCTTCTACAACACCAAATAGTGACATTTTAGATTCTTCACAATTTGCATTATATCAAACAAAGTTTAAACAAAACCCTACCAATATAATTCCAGATCCAAACTTAACACCAAATATGAATCAACACCCAGCTACTTTTTCAAACAATACTATTCCTAACCAAAATAATAATAACAGTATTAATATTGCCAAACGTGCCAGTAGTGCTGCTGTCAATCCTTCATCTAGTATCAACAAACTGGATCAACCATTTTTCTATGATATGGGTTTACCATCTATTAATAAAGATTTTAACCTATTGATTGACACTTCTGCTCCTGAAAATAAAGGAAGTGTTTTATCAAGTCCTTATAGTGAATCATATAAAAAGGCATCCTTAGATGATTCTCTGTTAGGTGTCAATAGATCACCACACATGAGAAAGGATATTCAAAATACTGCTTTAAGAATCTCTTCCTTGAATGTTGGAGGAAGTGACTCATTCTTTAATACAGCGGCAAACAAAACTACAAATGATTCTATCTTTAATTCTTATTCTTTGGATTGGAAATTAATGAATAGTAGTAGCAATAGTAATAGCAACTTATCAAGTGCTAGTAATAAGACTGGTTTTGGCATTTGGAATAATGACATGAGTGTTTGGAGTTAACTTTTTTTGTTGGGTTTATTATTTTTTATTTATTTTTAATTTGGTTTAATCTTGCATTTTTATCATTAAATTCTATTTTTTTCACTGGTTTATCTTCTATTACATCATTATCATCATCACTTTCATTCATTCCTCAATTATTAGATATTCGAGTTTTCAAACAAATCAACTATGATTATTAACACTTTTTTCTATTTTTTCGGTTAATCAATTTTCATTCATTCATTTGGAATAAGGCTATTATCATTATAATATTTACATCTATATTTTATATATGTATAAGGAATTACATATTTTTTGTATTCAATATTTAATCATGTATCTACTTACTATGATCTTAATTTTTTTTTACTTATATATATATAGTATGTATGCATTTTATTTACAAGATTATTATTATTATCAACAAAAATATCCAGAAAACAATTTATTAAATATTTGTCTCTCCTTTAATAATTGATGTCAAAAGTTTTTTAGCTTTTGGTATCTCAGCTCTACCATTCGTTAGTCTCAATAAACTACCTATCAGGCAATTTATTTTCCCGTCTCCTTTACCATGTCTAATATCTTGTATCAATTTTGGATTTTTTCCCTCCCATTCTTGAATAACCTTTTCACAAACTTCTTTTAATTTATCAGAATTATCAACACGTTTTAAATTCAATTCCTCTAGTAATTCTTTAAAATTTAATTCTTCATTGTTTTTAGTTGCCTGAAATTCACTTACCTTCTTATTTAATAATAATTTTGCAGTATTATTTGTTATTTTATTAGTTTGAATTAATATTAAAAACTGGGCAAACGTATTTGGATTCAAATATCTTTCAGTTAATAAATTAAATGGAATATTATATTTATTTACATATTTAAGTAAATTGTTTAACAACCAATTTGAGATTATCTTTGAATCTACTACTAAACCTTCCTTTTCAGATAAACTTGAAAAATTTTCAAATAATTTAAAGAAATAAGTTTGTAGATCATAATGGGAATATAAAACTTTCTTATTATTGGAATTTGATTCAGATGTCAAAATCTTTGCATTATTAACTGAAAGATTAAATGGTTCAGATGTCAATTTAATAAATATTTTATCTGGTAATAAGATCGTATGGAATTTAGATTTGAATGTATTGATTAAATCATCTGAAAGGACAATTGGAGGTAGTTCAGGATCTGGTAAAAATCTGTAATCAATGGAATCTGATTTTTTTCTCAAAAGAGTAGTTTTAAAACCATTCCATGTTCTAGTCTCCCTTTCAAAACGAGTACTATAATCAGGAAACTCTGAAATTAATTTAACTTGTCTTTGATATTCATATTGTATAGCATTATCAATAGAAGTTGTATTAGGCATATTTTTCAATTCAACAATAGGAAAATCATTAATATTAACATTTACATCTACTCGTAATGACCCACTTTCAAGATCACCATCTGATATATTAAGGAAACGAACTAGATTTTGATATTTTTTAATAAATGCTGTAATTTCTTCAATATGGTTAAAATCTGGTTGAGTAACTAATTCAATTAAGGGGACATTACTTCTATTAATATCTATAAGTCGCGTATTCGAATCAGGTAAACGTGTTGTTTTACCAGTATCTTGTTCTATTTGAAGTTGACGAATGTTAATAACTTTATCATAAGCAATATTATCACCAAGCTTTGGAGCTAGTCGTATGAAACCATTGTTTGAGAAAGGATGAAAATATTGTGTAATTTGATATCCATTTGGCTGATCATAGTAAAAGTAATGCTTTCTATCAAAAGTAGATACTTTATTCACTGCTGAATTCAAAGCAAATGATAAATATAATGATTGTATCAAAACTTCTGGATTAAAATTTGGTTGAGTGCCAGGCAATGCCATGTCAAAGAAGGACGCATTTCTATTTGGTAAAGCTTGATCATTTCTCGACAAAGAAAATAACTTATACTTGGTAAGTAACTGTGTATGGATCTCTAACCCACATTTTAAACTAAATCCTGCCTGAAGTTTCATCAGTTCAATGGAGGTTGTTTCTTTTTGGCTACCCTTATTTTTAATGCATTATTATTTTAACGACATCCTTACTTGTATATGGTGTTTGTAAACTAGGAGAGGAAAACAAGAAAACAATAAAATAAGAAAAAATACTATATAAAAAGGTTGTTATTATTGGTGAAGAAACTATAAATTATAATCAATAAGTTAAAAAGCTCTTGTAGCTGCAAAACTGTTCTTTAAAAGAAAGGCTTTCTTTTTGTGTTATGCGACTGGGTCCAAGGGTATCATTAAAGAACAAGTATCTTAGAAATGTCGCCATTTTTAAAAGCTAAAACCAAAAAAATATAACATCAGTATTATATATTAGACAATTATATAACTAATATACAATAAAATACCACCAATACCACTAGATCTGCTACTTGTAGAGTACAATTTTAGTTATAGTGCTAAAAATTAGAGGTTCCGGGTAACCTCATCGCGTCGATATTTTTCAGTACAGAAAAATAGATCGCAGAGAGAAATTTAAATATATATTAATTAAAGTGAAAATCCTCACAATAAACAACGATATCTTGACCACAAAAGATCGTCCAATCGAGCCTGGTAATAATCAATCATGTTTTCGACACCTCTGAAGAGCAGTGTCGCATTTAACACAGGGTCTCTTTTTCAACCTAGTGCCACCACTTCCACTGAAACCGCACAAAGCAGAAATGTCCATATCAAAGATATTGCAACTCTAAATCCATTAGACTTATCATCTCAATACATCGATCATCTGCTGCAATCGGACATCTCAACACCGGTTTTAGATGAAAGATCGTACTACAATAATGGTGTCAATTATAAATTCTCAAAGGATATCGCTGGTTTAGGTTCTTTCACTCCGTTTGAAAGGGTAAACATCTATAATATCCCAGATGATATATTACAATTGTTTACAAATACTCAGATTAAAAATGATCTTGGTGTTTTTACAGAAATCAATAGATGTTGGTTTACTATCGATAATAGATTAATTCTTTGGAATTTTACTTCAAACGAATATCAAGCAATTGATCAATTCAGTCATACAATTTTGAACGTATCATTAGCTAAACCAAAGTTAAACATCTTCATTAATGATATCAACTATATACTATTGATCACTACCCCATTTGATGTGTTTATTTTTGCACTTTCTTATGATCCAAATACAAAAGATTTACAAATTTTTAATACTAATATGTCTGTTCCAGTTCATGGTTTAAATGTTAACCAGTTTATAACTTATGAGAAGACAGGGCAAATTTTTTTCACAGGGAAATCTAAATCAAATGGTTTAAATATTTGGGAATTACAATATTCAGCAAATGATGATTGGTTTAATAATAAATGTAATAAACATTGTTTAACAAAATCAACTTTATCAAATATTTTAACATTTCCTACTTCAAATTCAACCGGAAATAGTTCTAATTATTCATTTTATTCCAATTTACTATCATATCTTCCAGGTTCAAGTTTAATTCAATCTTTCTTTAGAGATAATTCTGTTAACGATACTGTTGGTTTAGATACTACAGCAACTCCGACATCAGGTTCAAGATATAGTAAATCATCTCATGTAACTCCATCTCAAAAGTATGAACATATAATACAATTGACGATTGATCAATCGAGAGGCATTATTTATACATTATCTTCAACTTCAATAATTAGAGCATATCTAATTAATAAGAAATCTTCATCAGCTTTAGAAAATCCAATATTAATTCAACCAAATTATATTAAGAGAATTATTGGTACCACAACAGCTAGAGGTGCAGCCATATTAGGTGATAAATATTTAAAATTTTCTAAGATTATTCCCGTTTCTCAAACTGAAAATAATAATTTATTCCTTATTGCAATCACTGTCGGTGGTGTTCGTTTATACTTCAATGGTTCTGTTAATATATTCCATAATAACATAGAGGCATTGAGATTAGAATCAATCAAATTTCCTCCAAGTTCAGCAACTCAAGAGGTCATGCAACAAGAATTAACTAAACAACAACAACAACAAAATTCTTCTTTATCAACCTTGGGTAAGTTAACTTCAAGTATTGGTAATCCATTATCATCTTTAACTACATCATCAAATAAACCTTCCGCCTTGAAGACTCCATCTTCACTTTCTTCTACTTTGAAACCTTCTCTTACATCAAATAATTCATCAACTATTTATTCCTCATTAAATTCTCCTCAATCCATTATGTTGAAATTCCAAAAACGTTCATCTGTATTATTAAACTCCACCAAAGTGTGTAATATCATTTCTCCTGGTATATTCTTTTCCCCTGTTGAAAAGGTTCAAAATATTACTACAACTGTCCCATCCGGAACTACTACCATAACCTCTCCTGAAGGTACAACAGCTTCTGCTCCATTAAATCAAACTACTCCTACACCAAATCCTGCTACTACTGCTACTACCACCACAACAAAAACTAAAATTTACAAATTATTTGTATCAGTTCCAGATTATGGTATTTTGAAAAATTTTGGAAGATATGTTGAGAATGCGACCTTTTTGGACACTAACGGCCCTGTGAAAGCAATCCAACCATTGAATAATTATCAACCAGCCTCTTTAAAGCCAGAAGGTTATGCTAATCTATTTGCAACCCAATATAGTTCGGAACAATTAAAGGTTGCAGTATTGACTTCAACTACTTTAGAGGTATACAAATACAGAAATCCTGACGAAGTTTTTGAATCTTTAATAAGCAATCCATTACCATTCTTAATTAATTATGGTCTAATTGAAGCATGCTCTACCGCTTTGTATGTTGCCTGTAAATCAAACAAGCCTGATGCCTTAAGATCTGCCGCTTTAACTTTCCTAACTGTTGGTCTTCCAGGAATAATTGATATTAAACCTAAATATAACATTTACACATTATCAAACATGTCTTCACTATTAAATAAGAGCCAGTTTGATCCAACAATTCCTCATCAACCACATTCTCTAAACTCAGATGAAACTAATGCTTCATCATCATTAGACAAGTTAAACTCAAATTATAACTTTAATCTAGATGATGTATTATTATCTCCAAGATTTTACGGTATCGCTTTATTAATTACAAGATTATTTAGGGATATTTGGCATAAACAAATTTTTGTACCATCTACACCAATTACTACATCTAAAACAAGCTCTTATTTCTTCAATAAACCAGAATCTCTGAATTTTGATGATGAACCAAAAAACTTGATATCCAAATTATCAATCTCAAAGAAAGATATTGAATATTATTTATCATCAATTACAATTTTGAATGAATTTTTCGACACTTATGGTACTTCTTTGACTACACTAAATGCACCTTCATTAAACACTACAAAACCAAAAGATAAGTCAGAAGATGTCGCTTATCAAGCTGAAAGCATTGCAATTACATCATTAGTAAAGTTAACACAATCAATTAAAGAAGCATTATCCTTTTTGAATGTGTTATATGAGGAGAGTGAAGCTGATGGATTTGAAAATCAATTTTTAACCTTTAGTCATATAATAAAATTTGTTAATTTAGACACCCAAAAGGAATTATTGAAACTTTCTTTTAAAGATTTATTTTCTTTAAAAGATAACAGTAAATCTTTAGTAAGAGAAATTTTAGCATCTATCATTAACAGAAATATTAATAGAGGTGCATCCATCGAATACACAGCTACTGCCTTACAGGATCGTTGCGGTTCTTTCTGCTCGAGTCTAGATATTTTAGGGTTCAGAGCTTCTGAGCATTTAAGGAAGGCAAAGGAAATAGGTTTTAAAGATCCAGAATCTATAACGTATCACTTGAATAATGCAATTAGCTTATATGAAAAAATAATTGAAGACATATCTTTTAGTAAATTGAAAGAAGCTGTCAATATCATGTTAGAGTTAAGATATTACCCTAAGACAATCCGCTTTTTATTGGATATGGCTAATTCAATTGATAAAGGTAAATTGGCTTATCAGTATATTGCTGATGGTCGTCTAAAAAATGATGAACGTAAAACTTACTATGATAAAAGAATAATGATTTATGACCTAATATTTGACACCCTTGTAAAATTGGATAACTTGGAAGATACTCCAGATTCTTCTAAATCTAGCAGAAGATTATCTAGGTCTTCATCATCATTTGCAGTGAAAAACGAAACCACTACTTTGAGAGAGGAAAGTTATAATTGCATATTAAAATATAATGACCAATTATTCCATTATAGACTTTACGACTGGCTTGTTGCTGAAAATCAACAAGATAAATTATTGCAGTTGAAGACAGACTTTATTCTTCCATATCTTGAAGAAAAGTCAAAGAAATCTTTGGCCGTTTCAAAATTATTATGGGTATACTTATCCCGTCTTTCAAAGTTTTATGAGGCTGCTGAAATATTATTTGAATTGGCTGTTAGTGATTTTGAATTATATCTAAATGATAGAATTGAATTTTTATCTAGAGCAAATGGTTTCTGTAATAGTATATCAACTCCAATTCAAAAGAATAATGTGTTACAATTATCCAACCAAATTCAAGAATTATTAGATGTTGCATCAATTCAATATGATTTGTTATCTTTAATTAAATCAGACACCCGTCTTTCCAAAGAAGATAAGGATGAATCGATTAAACAAATAGACGGCAAAATCACTACCGTTAATATCCTTTATAATGATTTTGCTTCTCCACTAGGATATGATAATATTTGTCAAAATATTGTCAAGATTAGTGATGTTAAGAATCACGAGGAAGTATCAGTCTAACTGACATAATGACACCATCAAAAATCTGAAAAATACCATTAACAGACAATTAATAGACTTAAATTATCATTCACCCATTAATTGAGAAAGTTAATTCTTCAATTTTTTTGTTTATTAATAACGCATTGTTGGCTTCACTTTAGAGAATCCAAAATTTTCCATATATTTAAATATATACATATAATTTTCATAATCCAAGTATAAAATATTAATTGAATATTGTATTTTTTTTCTTTGTAAACGATATATATTCATCAGGAAACTTTATAATTATATAGATTGTTGTTATATAGTTACGACTGAATGGTAGCTCTTAAAACTCTAAAGAGAAAACATAGTGTCATTACTATAATAAAATTCTAAGCTATTTAATCTACTTCTTCAACAGTTGGACCAGAGTCGCCACCAGCACCTGGCATTCCGCCAGAATCTGTACCAGGCATTCCACCAGGGCCTGCCCCAGCTCCATAAAATTTAGTCATAATTGGATTAGCTATCTGTTCCAATTCTTTTTGTTTTTCTTCGTACTCTTCAAGACTTGCTGCTTGTGAGGCATCTAACCAAGATATGGTTTCTTGTGAAGCATCTTCCAATGTCTTAGCGTCTTCTGGACTCACCTTTTCGGCAAAGGATTTATCTTCAACAGTAGTCTTTAATGTGAATGCATATGATTCTAGCTGGTTTTTAGCTTGAATACGAATAGATTCTTTTTCATCATCTTCTTTATATTTTTCAGCATCAGAAACCATACGTTCAATATCCTCTTTAGATAAACGGCCTTTGTCATTGGTGATCGTTATTTTGTTCGTTTTACCAGTACCTTTTTCAACAGCTGAAACGTTTAAGATACCATTGGCATCTATGTCAAAAGTTACATCAATTTTTGGGACACCTCTAGGAGCTGGGGGAATACCTGCTAACTCGAATTTACCTAACAAATTGTTGTCTCTAGTTTTTGCTCTTTCACCTTCAAATACTTGAATCAATACACCTGGCTGGTTGTCGGCATAAGTAGAGAATGTTTCTGACTTTTTTGTTGGGATTGTAGAATTTCTTGGAATTAATTTTGTCATAATACCACCTGCAGTTTCAATACCTAAAGATAATGGGGTAACATCTAATAATAATAAATCTTGAGTCTTTGAAGAAGTATCACCACTTAAAATAGCAGCTTGAACAGCAGCACCATAAGCAACAGCTTCATCTGGATTAATAGAACGGTTTAACTCTTTACCATTAAAAAAATCAGATACCAACTTTTGAACCTTTGGAATACGAGTTGAACCACCAACTAATACAATTTCATCAATTTGCGATTTACTTAATTTTGAATCACGTAAAACTTTTTCTACTGGATCTAAAGTTGATCTAAACAAATCTGCACATAGCTCTTCAAAACGAGCTCTTGTAATTGATGTATAAAAATCGACACCTTCAAAAAGAGAATCAATTTCAATTGAAGTCTGTGTTGAAGATGAAAGAGCTCTTTTGGCTCTTTCCGCAGCTGTTCTCAATCTTCTCAATGAACGTTGATTGGTTGTTATATCTTTTTTATTTTTTCTCTTAAATTCAGTTGCTAAATGAGTAACAAGTCTATTGTCAAAATCTTCCCCACCTAAATGAGTATCACCTGCGGTAGCCTTAACTTCAAAGATACCATCGTCGATCGATAATAGTGAGACATCAAATGTACCACCACCTAAATCAAAAATTAAAACATTGTGTTCACTAGTTCCTTTTTTATCTAAACCGTATGCAATAGCGGCTGCAGTTGGTTCATTGATAATTCTTAAAACATTCAAACCAGCAATCGTGCCTGCATCTTTAGTAGCTTGCCTTTGAGAATCGTTAAAATAAGCTGGAACTGTGACAACAGCATCTTTAACAGTAGCACCTAAGAAATTTTCAGCGGTTTCTTTCATCTTAGACAACACCATTGATGATATTTCTTCTGGAGTGAAGATTTTAGTTTCACCTTTATATTCCACTTTAACAGCAGGTTTGCTATCTTTATCAACAATTTTAAATGGAAAATGTTTTGCATCATTAGTAACTTCAGGATCATTAAATTTCCTACCAATTAATCTCTTAGCATCAAAAACTGTATTTGGTGGATTAATAGCAGCTTGGTTCTTAGCAGCATCTCCAATTAATCTTTCTGTATCTGTGAATGCTACGTAAGATGGAGTAGTACGATTACCTTGATCATTAGCAATAATTTCAACTCTATCGTTGGAAAAATGTGCAACACAAGAGTAGGTTGTACCTAAATCAATGCCTACTGCGTTTTTCATTTGTGAATTTATTTATTTCTTTCTTTCTATTTGGTCGATATTAATAAAATAAGATCAAGATTTTGGTTATAAACTTAAAATTAATGAAACAAGAAGAAAATGTCTTGGCAAATCACAAGAATGTGTGATCTGGTCTAAAAGTCCACTGACAATGGTAGATACCAGTGCTTATATATTATTGAATATACGACAGAAAATACTTCCATTGTACGATCCATCTAATATGGTAACTCCATTACAAGGGGTGGGTAGTAGATTGAATTATTTAATTTTAATATTAAAGTTACTTGACCACGAGATGAGGCACCATTATTAGAAAACTAGCATATTGAGGAGGTACTTATAATTATATTCAATAAAGATAATAGCTCAAATATATACTATATTAGTGCATCCGAGGTAGCGCCGTGTATCAAAGACCCCCTGTCAGCTAATAACAACAAACTGGACTACAATTAGCAACTTGGAATCCCGAGGGCTTTTATTTGTTTGCCAGATTTGGGTGTCTTCATTTAATATATTCAACACGTCCAACAACAACTGGCTTGTCTTCGTCATCTTCAGAATCCAACAGCAATGGCTCTTCCTCCTCTTCGGCAATAATATTGCCCCACCCTTGTTCATCCATGGCAGTCCAGAGGCCTTGATGATGTTTCAGTGTTTGATCTCTCTTGTGACAAGTCTGCCATGCTTCCCAATTGATTAAGTGAACCGTATGGTCTACTGTCATCATTGTCCATTGTTTCTTCAAAATATTATCAAATTGTTCTATGAATTTTGGAGACAATTCATCACACATAAAAATAAGTTCGCACATACTATGCCACTGTAAAGCTGAACCATGGTTCCCCATCATTAACATATTTATGAATGCAAAAGATAATTCACTTAAATAAAAGTTTATTGTGGATATTCTTTTCCCTAATATAACGTGATTCAAATAATATGACTTGTCGTTGAAATCTTGCATTTCATGGCCCTTTCTTATAGCTTCCCTGCTCTTGAATTGTATTTTACTATATGAAATAAATTCTTCTGATTTGTTTTCAGTATTCTTAATTTGTTTATTAACATATTCTAATTCTTCTTGAGTAGTAATACTGGGATCAATATATATCGCATTCCCATATATAATAGTACTACTACTATTTCTCATCAGATCCCTTATATTACTCCATAGTAATGGATTACTAATTGATTTCCAATCTTTTCTGACGATATAATTAACCATAAAATTTCTATATTCATTAAGTCTATCATCGGGGATTACTTCTTCATTAAGTACAATATGATCTTTGGTAGTATCATAATTACCAATAAATACATTTGGTCCTTCATTAAATGATTCAAAATTTAGCCAGTATCCATAATGTTGATTATCCGGTAATTGGAATTGTAAAAGATGGATACTGTCAGATATATTCTTAATACCATAAAATGGAGTATTTTCTGGTACTACAAATGAACTTGTATCTATTTGGATTTGTGTACCTGGGGGTACAGATGATAGTAAAATAAAGTTATTAAGCATCCTTCTGAGTTCAAATATTTAAAGTTTTGATATTCCAAATCAGCGTCTCCTCTATAAGATTCAAATGGAAAGAACTTGTACATAAATTTATTGTTTTTCTTGAAACTGAAATTTAAATAAATATTAAACTTTGTCCTTATTGCCACGAAAAGGAAAAAAAAATAACTCAAATCTAATAATTTCTACCCAATTGTACACATTCTATTCAACTTTATAACTTCTTTAGTATCATATATATCTGATATATTTAAACTATCATCTAATTTATTTGATGTAAATATAAACATGGAGTTTTTCAATATTTCCAATTGTGGTATTTTGCATCCGGAGCTTTTTTCTGGTAAAATAATTAAAAAATTATACAAAGCTCATCGAATAATTTTAAAAATTCAGGTTTAAATCTTAGGAGTAATTTTTTTTAAAAAAGTTTTGTATTCAAACATTTCTATTAGACATTTGAATCTAAAGGAAGATATTGTTGTTTGGGTATATCCTCAGTACTACATTCTTTTAGTTTTAGTCTCTTTTTGCAGGCCTTCTCTTCATCACAACTTATTATTAAGGATAAATGGATCAATCTACAAACCAAGTTGCTTCAAATAGCATAAAGCTTTTAGCAGGTAATGCACATCCTGAATTAGCTACTCTAATATCTAAACAACTATCTATCCCACTGTCTAGAATTGGTGTTTATCAATATTCAAATAAAGAAACTTCCGTAACTATTGGTGAATCTATTCGTGATGAAGATGTATACATTATTCAAACCGGTATTGGTGAACAAGAGATCAATGATTTCTTAATGGAATTATTAATTTTAATTCATGCCTGTAAGACAGCGAGTGTAAGAAGAATTACTGCCGTTTTACCAAATTTCCCATATGCAAGACAAGATAAAAAGGACAAATCTAGAGCTGCTATCACCGCTAAATTATTAGCTAATCTATTACAAACAGCTGGTTGTGACCATGTCATTACTATGGATCTACATGCATCTCAAATTCAAGGTTTCTTTAATATCCCAGTTGATAACCTTTATGCTGAACCAAGTGTAATTAACTATATTAAGAATAATGTAAACTTAAAAGATGCAATTCTAGTATCCCCAGATGCTGGTGGTGCCAAAAGAGTTGCATCATTAGCTGATAAATTAGATTTAAATTTTGCTCTTATCCATAAAGAAAGACAAAAGGCTAATGAAGTTTCAAGAATGGTCTTGGTCGGTGACGTTAGCGATAAAGTTTGTCTGTTGATTGATGATATGGCTGATACATGTGGTACTTTAGTTAAAGCTTGTGATGTTCTTTTAGAACATAAAGCTAAAGAAGTCATTGCTATTGTCACGCATGGTATATTTTCTGGTGATGCTGAAAAGAAATTAAGAAATAGTAATTTATCTAGAATTGTATGTACTAATACAGTTCCAGTTGACTTAAAACTAGAGAAACCAATCATTGATCAAATTGACATCAGTCCGACATTAGCTGAAGCTATTAGAAGATTACATAATGGTGAATCTGTTTCTTACTTATTCACCAATGCCCCTGTATAAACTCGCTAAATACATTATTTACATTGTATGCAAACTTTTATTGTAAACTAAAGCATTTATTTATTATTCGAAAATTCGATTTCATTTTTTTTAAGTTACATCATATCCCAGGATTCATAAAGTGTATTTTTTTTTCCGTTTTAAAATCTATATATCAATTATACATATATAATTCTTTCATTTCATTAAACACTGTAATTATTACTTAAAAATACAATTGAAAAAAAAATAAATATTTAAAAATAAATAAATATATTCAGTCATATAATATAAAAATTTTACATTATTTTTTACAATTATTTGGATTTTTTATAGAAAAATAATCTAGACTTGCGTTTACCACTACTGCTGGATGAGTTATTATCTCTATTTCTTGATGTGTTTAAAACTCTTTCTTGAACTTCGGTAGTTGAATGAGGAATATGGGAAGAAAGACTAAAAGAATGATCCTTAAATTCATCAAATTTTCGTAGATCGCCAACTTCACGAACTAATGTATCTGCTTCAACCAACTGTCTTACATTATCATCATAATCATTTTCAATAGTTTCATAATCTTCACATTCTCTATAAAATAAAACATATGCTGTTGTCAAATCATTCTTGTCACCTTTACAATTTAGAACAGTTTCTTCACTAATGGTTTCAACAGTTTCATCATCCATCAATAACCAACCAAATCTTTCATGTTTGCAAATTGCCACATAGTGACCGTGCTGAGGACCAGCACCCATATGAACAACTATACCACTCAATTCGTATCTCTTGCTAACACCTTCTTCAAAACCAGATGATACATTTAATACTAATGGATAATCAACTTTATTGAATAGTTTAATATTTGACTTTTTCTCTTCAGAATATTTGAACCTTTTCAAATGCAAGGCAAGAGTTTTGGGTAATTGTTTTAACTTTTGAATTCTTTCTGCTTCTTGTAAACCACCGCATGTATCACAATAAAATTTGTTTGAAGCATTTAACATTTCACGTTGTTGATAATTTTGTAATTCATCTTGAATATTTGTAGTTTTGTCTTCCAATACCTCAATTTGGAAATCTAGGAATGGCTCCTCTCTAGATGTTACACAATCACAAGTCAAACATCTTGTTTTATTTAACAATGTACCTTTAAACAACTCTGAAATATAATCTGATGGAAAAGCATTTGGATCTGATTTCATGTATTCAATTACATACTCACTTAATGAATTTAACAAAAAATTTAAAAATTCATGAGCATCTTGATGCATTTTCGAATTAAATAGTAAGTTTTCTTTCTTTAAAATACTCACAAATTCAGAAGGAGATACAACACCAGTCATGCACTTATTTTCAACGATACATTCAAATATATCTTTTAATCCATTATATAGTGTTGCCTTCCCTGAATCATTTAATAAATGGTCAACATTGACAATAGGTCCTTTAACTAATGCTAATTTTTTACGTTGCTCACTGGGTAATCTCTCTTCTTTATCCCATGATTCAGATTCATCATCTTTATCAGATGTATCTGAGATCTTCGTTGAATCTTCTTTCTCTGAAGAATGAATGTGTAGATGGCTTAGTAAATGTTCCTTTTCACTAGTATCAGTTTTCTTAGGATTAGATCTCCCAACAATTACATGACCATTATCTCTCACATGTTCTGTTGTAATAGAATCGGCGGTTAAAATAATAGGAATATCTTTTGAAGAAGTTCTACTTTCTTTTTTCACTATTTCGTCAATTTTATCTGCATTATTTTTTTCAACAGATGTTGAAGTGTCATTGTTACTGTTTCCATGACTTGACTTATTATCAGTTGAATTAGTTGAAGCTGTTGCAGTTGAACTGTTTCTTCTAGAAGATGCATTTGTAGAATTCACACCATTAGGTTTTGTTAATGTTGGAGCAGATGTTAGTTTATTATCTTTTGAATTAGATGAAGATCTAGCGTGTTGTCTATTTGCTGAAGGAGATTTGGCATCAGTCTTTTCTGAATGGCTCTCCTTTTTAGCAGTTGAACTATCTCCTTCATTTTCATTTGAAGCCTTTGAAGTTGAATCCCTCTTAGTAGAACGATGAACATCATTATCTTTACTAGCGCTACTACTACTGCTTGGCTTTCGAATATTAGTACTTGATGTGCTGGTTTTCCTGTTTCCTGAGATTCCAGAGGATTCGTGTTTGTGGGCAACTGTTGAAGTTGAAGCGCTTCTACTAGATGGTCTAGATGTTGGAATTTTTGGTGCGGTAACATTCTTCTCAGTACTTGTTTTAGAATCTTTATTTGAATTGGTAGGTCTTGAAGAACTTGGTGTCGTCGATGGAACATTAGGCTTACCGTTAGTTGTTTTATCATCCTTTGCACTTGTTGGCCTTGAATTTTTATTATTAGATGTGGAAGAGGTGCTGACATGTCTAGAATAGGTTGCAGTCTTGTCATCCTTATTAGCAGAAGTTGTTCCCGAATTTGACCCTTTTGAAGATTGTTTAGGATCTTTCTGAGATAATGCAGATGTTGATCTTACAGTCCTGACATTAGAAGTAGCTGACCTTGTAACATTTGATGTTGGTTTAGTTGCAGAAGATGATTTCCCTACGTCTGGCCTTGAAACTCTACTGGTTGCAGATCTTTCCGGAGTCTTAGTATCTCTTGGGGAAGTTGTTTTTGAAATTGAATTTCTGTTGCCTGCAGAATTTGTCTCTCTTCCTTTATTGGATGTAGCAGGTTTTGAATCTTTCTCTCTTTCTGATGAAGATGCTTTATTATCTTTGCCGCTCTCTTTTGAAGTCCCATTTGAACTCGAATGAGAAGTTTTTGGTGATACAACATTAGATTTTGGTGAAGTTACTGATGTTTTAGGGGTTGATGTTGAAGGCTTCGTGGGAACACCTGGATGTTGGGCCCTAGAAGAAGAGGAGGATCTTGATTTAGCCACAGTTGGGGTCTTATTTGTAGCTTTGTTAGGATCATTTTCGGAAGTTTTTGCTTTATCTGTTGTACTGGTTGAACTCTGATTAGCTCTTGTACTAGATCTAGCATGTCCATTGTTATTACCAGATCCAGTTGTTGAAACGCTACCAACTCGCCTGCCTGGTGTAGAAGGATTTGAACTTGCATTGTTACCTCTTGAAGAAGGTGTAGTAGTTGAAGTAGTTGGTTTGGTTGATAAAGGTTGCTCCTTAGTATTGGAAGAATGATGCGCAACGGTGTGTGATCTAGTCACACTAGTAGAGCCATTCGTTTTAGACGATGTTGCATGCGTGGTAGTATGCTGTTTTGAAGTTGTTGTCTGTGTTGAAGAATGATTTTTTGAACCGGTTGCAGTAGAAGACCCTGTAATAGTACGGCCCCTTGTCGGAGTACTACTAGAATGACTATTTGACGTAGAAGATGTAGAATAATGTGTTTTAGATGCGGAGGCTACAGAAGCGGGTGTAGAATTATTATTATGAGTTTTTGAAGCAGAAGTACCTTTCGATGAAGACAAAGTATGCTTGTTGTCTACATTTGATTCTGTGAAAATCCTTGGTGTATTACCCCTCATATCTAATTTACGCATTCTCTTAAGATCATTTGGTTTTGGTGGATATTGTAGTAAATCAATTCTGAAAGCGGTAATATTAAATAGACATTGTAATACTGAATTGCAATAACAGGTATTACCAAAATTTTCAAAACCAAAAATTTTATTGGAACCATCACCATAAGGAATTAAATTATTTTTATTAGTAATAATAATTGGACATTCTTCTTCTATTTCATTCTGAGGTAATAAGAAATCATTTTGAGGAGTAGTAGATAATGTTGGAGTTGCAGCTGGCACTGTGTGCATCGTTGGAGTTGAAGTATTTGTGACAATTGATACATTTCTATGAATTACAGTTGAAGTAGTCATATTATGGTCGTGATCAACAACGGAACTGGCAGTACTAAATGACTTAGTTGTACCTTGTCCTGATATGTGGCTGAATGGATTCAAAGGACTAAAAGGGTTATTACTACTTAATTGAGGAAGAGGTGATGTTGATTTTGCTCTTTGAGGAGGGAACTGATTATTCATGGCAGGATTAATTTTTCCGTTGCCATTTAAAATATTATTATTATTATTATTAGAAGGGTTGAAGAAATGTTGTGCATTATTTTGTTGTGCATTATTTTGAATTGGTGATGAAGATGCTGAAATCTGTTTATCTATATTTAAATTATTATTTTGGAATTGGTTATGTAACATATTATTATTTAACAGCGTATTATTAGGGGGAAAATTGTTGTTGGTATTAGTATTACCATTTATTAGATTTTTATCTGACGAAATATTGTTATTAGTATTAAATGATGTAGGAAATGGATTATTTGATACAAAAGTATTTAAATTATTGGTATTTGGATTTGTAACGTAGGAATTATTAGGGAAAGGGTTTTGATTAGATTTAACGTTACCATTTACACCATTGGTATATCCATGATTGCTCACGGGATTAAAACCATTTGTAATTGTACCATGATCAGGAGTGTTTGTAATGGAAGGGATCTTAGCTAATGAAGAAGTTGATAGTGAAGTTTTAAGGTCAGGACGATTTATACCATTATAGAGAGGATTTGTATCAGTGGTTGTATTATGTTTCTGGGAATCTTTTTTAGGCGATTTTTCATCTAGTGTAACACTATTGAAAGCATCTAACTGCCTAGCTTCTTGCTCTTTAAAACTAAAATTCTTTAAATTTTCACTAAACATTGATATTGAATCCAATGATGCGCTAAATTGTTGCTTATAGTTTCCTGTTGCTGTAGCAGTAATAGTTGCTTTCGATTGATTACCAGCCGTTACAAATGTATTATCTGGGGGTACAGAACCACCATTAGTAACCATATCCTCATCATATTCGTAATATGTATTATTTTGGAAAGTGTTACCATTGTATTTCTCCTTCTCTTTCTTCTTTTTGTTAGAATTACCAATAGTTAGCCAACGTTTCAACATTGCCATTATATTATTGTGTGATTAAGTAGAAGGAATAATAAAATTCAAACAATTAGAAAAAATAAACGAGATTAACAAAATAAAAAAAAATCAAAGATTAGATTGGAATTTATATACGCTTAGGCAAATATGTTAATTTTTTTAGGTAGTCACAAATTTCAATTAGAATTGACAATATTGTTCACAAGGGTCCATAATACAGTATGGTGGTTAATAAATGTTAAGGCCAATGGACTCAATTATTATTGAAAAGTGGAACTAGTTGAAATTTGGAAGAATAAGGAAATGAACTGGAATAACGCCCGGAGTAAAAAAAAAAAGATGAGCTAGTGGCAGTAATTAGTAGTTATCCAGGAGATGACTGGGTTGTGTATCTTATAGAGAATCAGTTGGTCCCTTAAGGTTTTTAATTATTGGGTTTCTTAAGATTTGGGCTTTTCGTATGTCTTGTTTTCAGGTAAGTATGTTCATTCTTTTTACCATTAGAGCCTCCTTCCCCTTTAATGTGGTGTTCGGCCCGGCAATCGTTTGCGCCGTCCGCGGAACTTGGTGTCACATAAAAGCTAAGGCAACTTGATTATTATTACAATAAATGTGTATATAATATTACAGATCGGTCTATATCACCAGGATAAAAGATCCTGGATAGTAAGTACTAATCATTTCAAATGGAATATATAAGTATTGTTTATTTAGATGAGGATGAGTATTCGCAAAGGTAATACGGAATAAATAATCATAAGAAGAAAAAAAAAATATAAAATCATGAATATTGGTATGTAAATGTCATAGTGATGTATCGTAAAATTGTAAAAGAAGCTAAGGCTCTCTATGTATCTTGTTTTGCGTGTTTTTTTTAATAATAAATAGGAAAGTATTAATAATTGTGTTTTTATTTTTTCTGAAAAGTCCAAAGAGAGATGAAATAAAAAGAAAGGGTGAAGGGAGAAGTTAATAAGAATTATATATAACAAATATAGCAACAAAAAAAATCATCAGAAAATAAATAAAAAAAAAAGGCGTCATGTTTTATAAGTGTACAACGTACTATTCAATTATAGTTCTGGTTCCAAATCCATATCTACAAACCCTAAGAAATCATCATTATTGAATTCAGCTTCAATCCATCCAGCACTTTGTTGTTGGAAAAAATTGTCAAATTCAGACAAAACGTTATTTCCCCCATTGATAATATTATTTGAATCCAAATTTTGGAAAGTATTAGGAATAATATTATTACTAATTTTTGGTTGTTGATTGAGAATATTATTATTATTAGTTTTAGTATTATTATTATTATTTGGTAAAATATTATCAGTTTGTAAATTCAAATTCGTAGCTGAATTTGAATTTGGTGTAACGGGATCATAGTTATTAATACCAGTTGGATTTTCATTAATTGCATTATTTGTAGCGGTATTAAATAACATTAAATTTTTTTCCGTAATAGCGTTATTATAATAAGGGTTATTAAATATAGAATGTAAATTTGTTTTCTTTTTCTTTTTAACTACTTTATTAACATGATTGAATAGTGATTGTGAAGATAAAATATATTTTGATGAATTTATATCCAATGAATTTCTATTATTAGTAGAATCAAAACTAGCTGGTCTATTCTGTTTTTGGGTAGTTGAAGAAGTAGTAGATAAAGATGGTGATGATAAAGAATATTGATTTCTTCTTGATATAGCAATTTTTTGATCTTGTTGTTTTATTGATGATCTATTATTATTATTTTCATGATCACTTAAATCAATAGAAGAAGTTAAAATTGGGAAATTTAAATCAACTGAACCAGTTTCTTCTAAAATTGATAATGGTATACCATTAATCATTTTACCAACATTTTCTTCAATATTTTTAATATCTAATGTATTTGGACTTACTTCTATATTTGTATTTACACTTGAAATAGCATTAAGGTCTTTTTTCGGGTTCATGTTATTTGCATTATTAGTAGTAGTAGTAGCAGTGTTAAAATCAGTTTTCATCGTATAATTATTATTATTATTGTTGTTGGTGTTATTGTTGGGAGTTGTTGTGGATGTAGTAGTAGTATTTGTAGTATTTATAGCTTCTTTATTAGACATTGCTTGTTTTGTTGGAATTAATTTTGTAATAGTAGTACCATTTGAAGAGGTAACAGTTTTAATATCGAAATTTTCCTTTGATAATTGATAATATAAAGGTAATGGATACGATCTACGATATAGTGGATTATCATTTAAATTTTTATTGTTAATAGAAGAAGAATCATTGTTATTACTTTGATTTGAATTAGAAGTTTTTTCTTTTAATTTTTCTCTTCTTTTAGCTTCATGAATACACCAAACTAAATCATAAAAAATTGAATTTGTTAAATGTGATCTCATTTTATTAATTAAGAAATTATTATTGTTGTTATTATCTTTTGAATTACCATTAACGAAAATTTCAGGATGTGTAATTAAAACGAAATTTAATTTTTCTAAAATAGAAGCAGTTCTTGAAATATCATTTTCAACATTAATTTTCCAATCAAAATATTGATTTCTATACAATCTATGAATAGTAACAATAGATTGTCTAGTTGAATTAAAAAAATATTCAGGTAATAAAGTAGTAAATTGTAATTTAAATAAAATCCAAGCAGCAAAAGAACATGATTGACGCATATAAATTGGTAATTCAATTAATGAAAAACTTTCAGTTAATTTTGTAATTAATGTAACAATTTCAGTAGCGCAATGATAAGCTATTAAAATGAATCTTTTTTGGAAATCATTTGAAGAAGAAGATGATGATGATGATGATAAAGAAGGTTGTGTTGTTGGTGTTGAAGAAGAAGAAGAATGTGAATCAATTGGGAAGAATGCATAACAACAAATCATTAATTTAACATAAAGTGTATAAATTTTAATAACAATATCATCATTATCTGGTGTTTTTGAAGAATTTAATAAATCTTGTAAACTATTAAATTTATTTAATAAATTTAATAAAGTTGAATTACGTTCATTTTCTAAATTTAATAAACCATCTGGTTGATTTTGATTATTACCACATTTCTTAAAAATTAATAATTGAAATTTAGCTAAATTTAATAATTTAGTGAATCTAATATCACTTGAAGATGTATTATTATCAAATGATAAATTAATATTATCAATTAAAATATAATTAATATCATTACAAGGTGGTAAACCTAAAATACTTGACCAAAGTAAATCTTGAAAGAAAACACCTAACCAAGTTTTAGATCTCCAATAATCTGCATTATCTAATTTTTTTTGATTTCTAGAGAATTCTTGAATAAATTCTGGTGATCTATGTAAACCTAATTGAAATGATAAAGATTTAGATAAATTTAAGAATCTATAAGATAAATCATCTAATACTTTTGAATTTGGTAATGGCCAATTTGATAATATTAATAAAGCTTGTGAAATATGTGTTGATCTTGGTGTATTTAAATAACAATTTCTAGTTATTAATAATTTAACTAAATTTGATAATTTAATATAATCACTTGGATCATTTGAATAAGATAAATGTGAAGTTAAAATAATAGCCCAAAATAATAATTTTGATTGTAAAAATAATTGTTGTGGTGATTGATAATTATCTATAATTGGTAAAAATTTTAAAAATTTATTATTAAAATTAATTAATAAAAAATTTGCTTTATTAAATGATAAATTAAAATCATTAATTTTAAATAATTTTTCATTAATATCAATTGATGTTTGTAAACCATTATCATAAGTAATTAAATTATTTAAATTTGTAATTTGTTTCTTTAATTGTTGAATTTCATCTTTTAATTTTTGTAATTGTGAACCTTTTTTTGGTTTAAAATTTGGGTCAATATTACAAATTAAATTTAATTTACCACATCTAGTACATGGTTTTGGTTGATTTTCTAAAGCATTACATTTAATTTTTTGTTGCCTACAATGAGTACATGAAGTTACTGGTCTGTGATTAGTAGTTACAGTATTAGGAGTTACAGATTTATTATTATTTGTTATAGTCATAGATGTTGTTTCATTCATAAGTTTCATTAATAATAAGAGATGGTATAATAAAAGGTATAATTTGTATAATAAATCTTTTCTCTATTTTCTTTCTTTAAAAGATGTTGTATAATGAATAAGATCAAAAAAATAATAATAAAATAGATATTAAAATAATAAAAGAAAGAAAAAAAAAAAAGAGAATGAGATATCAAAAGGGGTTATAAAATAGGAACGCCAATGAATAATAATAAAAAATAAAGGTTAAAGGAGAATAAAGTAAGAAATATTGTTTATTTTAAAAAAAAAAAAAGAAAAAAAAAAAAGAAAGCTTAGTAATAGAAAGGATATTTATCCTTATTGAATCGGAGTTTAAATTAATAGTAGTAAATTTTCCTTTTATAATCGTAATAATAGTTGTATTGTTTTAAAAAATATTAAATTATTAAAACAAAGATTCGATCTAATACAAATAAGGGAAATGTATCAAAAGATAAAATTAAAAAAAAAAGAGAATAAAGGTATGCTTACAAAGCAATAGTAAGAAACTAGATGTATAATATTAAAAATATATCAATATTATTATAATAATAATATTTTGTTTTAATGATGTATTTTTTGGTCTTTTCTTTTTTTTTTATCTTCCGTTTGTTTTAATTTTCCTTTCGTTTCTTATTGTCTAAAATTTAAATTAAAGTTTGGCGGATAGGAAAATCTGGAAATATCGTACAATTATTATTAATATTATAATAAATAAGAGAAGATGTCATATAATATAATATATTATAATAAAATAATATGGGGGTAAAGATATTATAATAGATGAATCAGGTTTTTAAACACACTAGCCGAATATAACCAAAATAGATATTAAAATCACAGAGTTAATATTTGTATTCCGACAGAAGAAATATATATCATAATTTATAAATCACCATGACATTAATTTTTTAGACTAAAAGTGGGATACTTGAAATGGATAGAAAATGTATTAATTAGGTGAGAAGCAGCATGTAAAATTGTATGTATATGTTTTTCAATAATAAATTAGATAATCATCTTGAAGAACTAGCCATATCCAAGATATATGTGCGGTGTCATCAGAGCGGTGTCAAAATAGACCATATTTAAGAGCAGAGCATATTTTATCAAACGGGCGTGTTTTGGTGGGTGGTGTGTGGGTTGAGAGAGATATCGTGCATCACGTGCAACATTCCTCGGGAAATTGCCGCCGGGCAGTTGCCCAAACAGGATGTGTCCCGGAGAAACTTCGTGTGGCGTGATAAACCAACCAAATTATAATAATATTAACTCACTCCCTTATTCTCTTAAAGAAAGGGTTCTTATTAGAAATAAGGAATTCAACAATTTGCCACCCACCCAGATCCCCCACCCCTTATTATAATATATTATAGTATAGTGAATCATAGTGTATTATGGTGTGTTATATCATAAGGAGGTATCTATTGTATTATAGGAGGTGGATCACTTAGTAAAGTAGAATAAAAGTAGAATATCTATAATACTATAAATCACGTACAGTATGACTTACCATGTGTTTTATTTCATTGATTCAATAAAATTATGATTAGGTACATCATTTTAATATAAATATCTCCTCTTTTCTATCTTTCTTCCATATATCTTGTAATTATATTATAATAGATGTATATATATATTATTATCTCTTGATAGACACATCTATTCATGCTATTTATATCTAAAATAAATTTAAATTAAAATAATTATTAATTAATTTAATTGTAATTCAGATAACGGTTCTTCCTTTGTACGGCTTTCTTTTCCATTTGCGCACTCAGAGAATTTTCCGCCATTACGGAGAGAAAATCGCTTTTTCGATATCGGTCTGTTCTTTTCCCTGTTGTGGTAGTATCAAGGCGGTTGTTCTATATTCTATACTTTATTATATACATATATATATATGTATGTATGTATGTATATTATTAGATAGATAGATATAGTATATGTATATATTGTTTGGATTTATTATATCTAATTTGAGTATTATTTTAATATATATTTTTTCAAAATATATTGTTTGCTTGAAACTTCTAGTATTTAATTGTACCATATTATTAATATAGACCATTTTGGCAATACTCAGTTGATCAGTAAAAAAATAATAGGTTAATATATAAAAAAAGTATACCTTCTTACTGAATTTAACAAGAAAAGGAAAATATATCTAATTAAATAATTTATAGAATTTATCAATACAATTTTAAAAATATCTACATCTTTATTTATTTATTTACTTAAGCGGTTATTATTTGTTAATATGTGTAAAGAATACAAGTAACTAGTTCATGCGATTCACTTGCTATGACAACAACTTCATATAAATCTATCTAGTTAATAATTTTACATTCTGATATATATTACTGTATATAATACTTTATATTTATTGATATATATTGATATAATTATATATTTTCTTGTTAGTGTAATGTGTTATTTTTCTGGTTGATCAATTCTTACTATTTACGGACATCTTTCCGGTGTTTACTAAATCATCCATTTTTCACAAAATGTAAACAATCAAAAAATAAAATAAAAAAATAATAATAAAACATTAAATTGATAATACAATAAAGTATATCAATTCATATCTATATCACTAATTATATATATATATATATGTATATTTAAAAATATATATATTGTCATAAACTTAATATATTCCACACCTTTTCTCTTTAATGCATAAATTTTCAAATAATGATAAAAATTCAAATAATATTAAAGTTTATGTAAGATGTAGATCTAGGAATCAAAGAGAAATAGATGAAAAATCATCTGTAGTAATATCAACAATGGGTCCAAATGGTAAAGAAATTTTATTATCTACAAATTCAAATAAAAAAAAGGAAAAAAATTATTCTTTCGATAAAGTATTCGGTGTTGAAACTGATCAAGAAACTTTATTTAATGATATTGTCTCAAATTATTTATTTGAAATGTTAAATGGTTATAATTGTACTTTATTCGCTTATGGTCAAACTGGTACTGGTAAAACTTATACCATGTCAGGTGATATTAATATCTTAGGTGATGACCTTAATTCAAATGAAAATATACTTTTAAGTGAACATGCTGGTATTATACCAAGAGTATTAGTTAAATTATTTAATCTTTTGGAAAATTTAGATTGTAAAGGTCATACTGTTAAAATTTCTTTCTTAGAACTTTATAATGAAAAATTAAGAGATTTATTAGTAAATGATTCAAATAATAATAATAATACAAATGATAGTAATAATGATTTATTCTATAATGATGATTCTAATATTAAAATATTCGATAATAAATCAAATTTACAAAATTCAAGTTCAATTATGGTTAAAGGTATGGAAGAAATTTATATTAAATCAGCAAATGATGCTTTAAATTTATTATTTCAAGGTTCTTTAAAGAGAAAAGTCGCTTCTACTAAATTAAATGATTTATCTTCAAGATCTCATACTATTTTCACTATTATTACTCAAATTGTTAAAATTGATCCAATTACTAAAAAAGAATTCGTTAAAATTGGTAAATTAAATTTAGTTGATTTAGCTGGTTCAGAGAATATTAATAGATCAGGTGCTGAAAATAAAAGAGCAAAAGAAGCTGGTTTAATTAATAAATCTTTATTAACTTTAGGTAGAGTTATAAATTCCCTAGCTGATAATAATACTTCACATATCCCTTATAGAGAATCAAAATTAACTAGATTATTACAAGATTCTTTAGGTGGTATGACTAAAACTTGTATCATTGCTACTATATCACCTGCTAAAATTTGTATGGATGAAACTGTATCAACTTTAGATTATGCTACAAGAGCAATGTCTATTAAAAATACACCACAGATTAATCAATCAATTTCAACTTCAATTTGTATCTCAGAATATTTAAATGAAATTGATAAATTAAAATCTGATTTAAAAAATTCAAGGAATAAAAATGGTATTTATATTACTGAAGATGAAATGAATTTATTTAAAAGTAATGAATTTTTAATTGTTGAACAAAGTGCTAAAATTAAAAATTTACAACAACAGATTAATAATTTTAAGGATAAATTTATTGAACAAACTAAAATTAATAAAAATTTAAATCTTAAAATTGATTCTTTAAATTTAGATAAATTAAATTTAATTACAATTTTAAATGATTTTAAAAGAAATTTTATTAAATTTAATAAAAATTTAGAAGTTAATTTTTTAACAATTATTAAACAATCTATTTCAAATTTAAAAATTGAAAATGAAAATTTTTTTGATAAATTAATTAAGTTATCTAATAATTCCAATACAATAACACAATCATTAATTTATCAAAATGAAAATTTAATTCATATTAAAAATTCATTTATAAATTTTGAAAAAAATTATAAAAATGTATCAAATTCATTATTTAATGAATTCACAAAATTATTAGATAAATTCACTAAAACTTCATTCGATTCAATAACAACAATGGATATACAGCAATATTCAATAATTTTTAAAAATTTGCATAATTATATACTTGATACCTTACAAGAATATTCTGAAAAAAATATAAATAATGAATCTACTTTCGATTATTTAATAGAAAGTTTAAAATCTTATCTCAAGAAAAATTTTAATTCTATTGAAGAGACACTTACAAATATCAATGACTATTTCCTTAATAAAAAAAATAATTTTGAATCTCATATTATTAATAATTCAGATACAGTAATAAATGAAATTAATGATATTAATGAAGTAAATAATACTAATTTAAAAGCATATCTCCTTGAAATTAAAAATTTAAAATTAGAATTAGAAATGAAAAATGATAAACTTAATAAATCAGAAGAAGATATTAAATTATTAAAAAATTACGTTAATGAAAATATTTTAAAAAAGAGAAAAGAATTATTTAATTCTATGCATTCACAATTGAAAAAAGTTGAAGAGGAAAATTTAAATTTAGATAACTTATTTTCATCAAAGACAACTGATTTATTAAATAAATGTAAAAATTATAATCATTCATATAATAAAGATTTTATCAATAATATATTTGAAATTAATAAAGAAAATATTGAAAAGGTTAAAATACAAATGAAACAAAATAATTCGAAAATAGAAACATCAATAAATAAGAATTTACGAAATGATCTGATTTCTGACCTTCATTCAGATTTTAATATTTCAGGAAGTTTAAATGAATCTTTGAAATCAATTAAGGATGATATGATTAGTAAAAATGGTAAAATTTTTATTGAGAACACAATTAATGAAACAAAATCTACATTAAATGAATCATTTAATAAAAATTTAAACGTTATTAATGAAGAATTAGAAAATGTAGGAGAAAAAATAGAAGCATCCAATGCAAATAATACAGAACAATTGGATAGCCAAATTACAAATATCAAATCATTGACAGATTTTACTTATAATTATTACAAGCTTCAATTAGATCAAATTTCAAATACTCAATCTGAAATAGTATCATCAGGTAGTAATTCAATAGATGATGTAATATTATCCTTGAAAGAAAATAATAAACTATTGCATGATTCACAAGAAATTCCTACGCTAACAAAGATATCTGATGATATTTTAAATCCAAAATTACCTTCATTTGAATTCCCAAAGAATCTTCAAATTTTTGAAGATATGAAGAAAAATCTATCTCCTTCAAAAGCAAGTATAATATCCCCCGAAAGAAATAGTTTGCCAGCAATATTAAAAGATAGTCCAGGTACCCCAGTTCCTGTTCCGGATCTTCCATTACCAAGAGTTCTCAACCCAAAGGATTTAAATTCAATATATAAACGATCGATATCCGTGAATGTATCATCTCAAAAGGAATTAGCAAATAACAAAAATAGTCATGGGGAAACTCTAGGTAAAAATTTATTGGCAAAATTAGAGCAAAATGATGAACTTCTAAAATCAAATGGAAATTCTATTAAGAGAAGGAGAATGACAGTTGATGTTAGAATGCTAGGTAAAAACAATACAAAATCGAAAGTCCAGAAGCTGAACACATATCCAATTTTGAAAAGGGGAAAGTCAGACGATTAATGGCGGTTGTATTATTATTTTAACTTTGGAAATTCGAATTAATATTTAATATTCGATCTTTTTTTAATTATTTAGATACCACTTTTTTTTTCTATTTAATATATATTTCTATAGATACCCATTAACTAGATAGCATATTATTCAATACATCTACAAAGTAAATGGTGCATATTGCAAAGGAGCTTGTCACTACATATATATAATATTGATTAGTTATACTACAATTCAACCAATCAGAAAGAGCACATAGTCATATCTACTTCTGTTTTTTAAACTAGTTAAATATTCAAAAATATACATACCTGATTCTATTTCTTCATTGTGTGAAATATTCGCGGCCGAACGAAGCTCGGCTCCGACAATGGCACGTCATATTTAGAGACGAGAAGTAATAGATACATGAACATCCAAATACTGAAAAAAATATTTATTTGTATTGAAAAGTCTATAAAAAATCAGGTTCAAAAACCGTGAGGCCCCTCCCCTAACTAATATGTCATTTGGTGGTATCAATACATTCGATCAGTATTCCAACGATTTTGGATTGGGTCACAATGGTGTTAAAATTTCATTGAATTATTTTGATGGTATACCAGAGCCATCATTGCTAAATGCCTTGCATAACAATGAATTGAAATTGACATTTAAATCTCTGATGAAAAGAGATGAAACTACAAAAGAAAAGGCATTGGCTGATTTAATTCCACTCATTAATGAACAAAATATCACCTGGTTTAACGATGATATATTCCCACTATGTTGGTCTCAGATTTATGCAAAATTAATCGTATGTGATTCAAAAAACATAAGGATCGCCTCTCATAAGATTACTCTTTTGTTGATCAAACTTCTAGGTAAATATATTTCTAAATTTTTACCAGATTTGATCCCATTCGTATTGATGGGTACCTGCGATTCAGATTCCTTGGTGGCAAATAATACCAAGACCATCCTTTTGGAATGTTTTAGCAATAAGGTTGATAAAGTTGATGCCCTATGGTGTTTATTTTTTGAACAAACTTTACAACTATTAAAGGATGTTGTTCTTGTACAAAATTCTGGTACTCTATCAGATGAACGTCATATTAGTAAAGAAAATTCGGATCTAAGATTCAATAGGTTACTTTTAAATTCAATCTTAGAGTTGAATCAATTATTACAAAAAAATGATTTAGAGAAAGTCTCAGATTGTAAAACATTACTTAAAGAAATACTTACAGATGATAAACTATGGCAATCATTAAGTCTTAAAAATTCTAGTAATTATAAAAGTTTTGAAGCACTTTTAACCTTATTAAATATACTTTTCCAGAAAGATTATCTATTTTCCAATAAATCTGTCTTGAAGAGTGCTTCAAAAAAATTATTGAAATCATTAGCACAAGTAAATTCAAAAAATATTAATAATGTTTCATTTTTACTTCCAAGTCTTCTGAATATTTTAGGTGTATTAGCAACATATAAAGATGGTAAAATCTGGAGTTATGATAAAAGCTCGAAAGACAAATTATTAAATATCTTAAATGTTTCTGCTGAACATTCATATATTGGGTTTTTCAGTTCAATGTATCATTTATCTAAAAATAATGAATTACTGGATACAGAAAAGGATTGGCTACCTCTATGGAAAAAAGCATTGAAAGCGTTAAGTGAAAGACCATTCTTAGGTCGCTTTGGTGCTAAATTATATGAAGAATTTTGGGTATTTTACATAAAATGTATTAATGATTCAGAAGATTTAGAAAATGCTTCAACAATTATTGAGAATGATATTATAGTAACTTTACATTCAAAGGTTGATTTCAGCGAATTACCGCAATTACTTGTACTATTAAGTAAGCATATCACAGCTGGCACTGTATCAAAACAATTAGAGACACTCTTTTGGGATTCTGAACATACCCAAAATTCAAAATTGATTAAGAATTTACTAGTCCTACTTTTGAAATGTGAGAATAATGAAGATACCATTCATAAATTTATGGATGGATTATCGTCTTATATATCTGATACAATTGGAATTACTAAAGATGACCATTTTTCATTAATTTTAAAAACTATCGGTCTATTACTTCAATCAGATTGTATGTTTCTTGAAAAAGATTTTAACCAGTTTTTCTTTAAAATTCCTGAAATTTTTGAAAAAGAAAGTTTTGATGATTTTTCAAATCTGTTTATTAAATATTCTAAATCAAAATTTGCAAGTAATGCCAATTCTTCTTTTGTAACTATCCTAAATGATTATTTTGCAAGTGCATCAATGATGGAAATACCTTCTGATAAAATTATTTCTGTAGTAAACTCTTTATCTCCAGATTATATTAAACTGCTAATGAACTTACCAGAATCTTCTATCTTAGAATTAATGGAAAGTTGGTTGAAATCCTATAAATTTGAAGATGATGGATTATTTTTGAAAGGTAATATGATAAATGATGATATTGTAAAAAGAATATATGAAACTTCTATCGAAAATGGTTCCATTGATGATCTATGTGGTAAATTAGGTTTATTAAATGTTAAGTTTCAAAAAACCTTAATTCTTGAAACCTCATTTTTAGAAAAAGCATTATTCAATGTTTCTTCAGAATCTACAAAAGAACTATTGAAATTATGCCATCCACTACTGAAAGAAAACTATGATCTAGCAAGTCAACTAGCTAATATTATTATCAGTAACGTTAGTGGTGCATTACTTGATAAGGAGAACTACTCAATTGCTCTTGATTTCTCTACACAAATTATTAATGAAAATATTGGGACTTTAACTATCTTTCTACCAGAAGATATCCAAACATATTTTGAAAGTTATGTCAAGTGCTTAGATAAAAATATACCTCTAGTAAACTCTATGGGTCTCAATTCTTTAATACTCTCTGAGATTGCAGGTACAGTTCAACAAGCTGCTTTAAGAAAACTATTGCATCATTCTATATTTATCGATGATATATTGACTAAATTACCGGTATTTGTAAATGATGAATTAATTGTCTTATTAACTATTTGTAGTGAAGTTGCATCCGATTTTAACTCCATTTCTGAAAGCCCGGATGACTCTTTCTTTGATATTAAGCATACACTTTTGAAAGATACTGATTTCAATGTTACTGTTGAAGATATTACATCTAGTATATTGCCTAAAACAACGGGAACTAATGAAGCAGAAAATCTAGCATTAGAAATTTTATTCGATAATAGTATCGAAAATAGTACTTTCCTATTTTATCAAACATGCGTTTTAGCAAAGTTAATTAATAATAATGTTGATAATGTCTCAAACTCATCTTTACAACAAATTGTTCCTCGAGTTGAAAAATTTATTGCCTCTGTTATCAGAAGTAAAGTAATTTCAAATTCTGAATGTCTGAAGAGCTCTTTGCTACTGTTTATTCTTGAAAAACTAAACTCATCAAGTGAATTAAGTAAGTTAAGAACTCTAATTGCGTCTGAATTAATTGGATTAAAGACTCAAGATGTAACCGATAACAAATATAAGATATTATTATTGTTAAACAATACATTATTGTTAGAAAGTCCATCTGAAGACTTTATTGCCATCGCTCCACAAAGACTTACTATGATCTTCAAAAGTATTAACCAATGGTTAGATAGTGATATTGCATATGAACCTGAATTTATAGATGTTCGTCTTGCATTAATCAACTTCTTTTCCTTATTGGTAAAAATTCCAGGGTCTGTCAAGATGACACCGTCCATTTTGGATATGAGTATTAAAATAGTAGCAGATTCATTAACTATGTGTCAATTAGAAGATACTCCGAAATTATTAGTTTTGCGTGAATTATGTTTAGAATTACTTACTCATATCAAGGTACACTATGTTGATATATTACAAGATAGTGAATATTATGAAGAAATTGTTGATGGTTTGCTGCAATGCATTTTTATGAAGTTCACTGGTGAAGCTAATAATCAAATCTCATCAATTTTTTACAGAGGATTAAATAATCTAACAAGTAATTTCAAAGATTTAAATTTGAGAGAAAAGTTTGATGATTTACTTGAATCATTTATCAAAAAGGATGCTCATATTAATCAAGTCAGATTGTTGGGAAATTTGTTAGGTAATGTTATAGAAAAGAAACAAGTGGATGCAGTTATTGAATTTGAATTTAAGTCTAAGAGTAATGATGAAGATGAAAAACTAGATGTATCTGATGAATTCAATCTTCCAAAGAAAATTATAGATAAATTAATAAATGATGTACCACAAGATTATCTAGAATATGAAAATGAAAGTTCATTTATTAAATATTTGTGGAGTTGGAAATTAATCTTGTGTCATTTTAAGGATATCTCTTACAATTTACGTCAACATTATTTAAATGAATTAAAGAAGGATGATTTAATTAAGAAAATGTTATCATTTTGTTCTGATCAAATAGATTTACAAGATAAAGAATTTTGGGGTGCTGTTACTGCTGAAGAATTAACAAATTATAATATAACTGAAAATGATTTCTCTCCATATAAGGAAAGATTAGTATCTGAATGTAAAATACTATTGGGTAATATTCTTTATGAAATTTTTAATAATGTTGGTTCAATGAGTAATTCATGGTGGATTAATATTAAAGATAAAAGTTTACAAAAGAAGATTGAAACATTTGTTATTCAATTTGTTTCCCCTGTATTGATTAATAATGAATTAAGTGATGTCATGTCAAAAGTGGACAATTTGACAAAGAATAATGATTCATTGACTATTAAGATTAACAAGACTAATCAAGAAGTAAATGCAAGTTATCTAATTGATGAACAAAGAATGAAGATTAATTTCAAATTACCAATTAATTATCCATTAGAGAATATTAAAGTAACTGGTATATCGAGAGTTGGTATTAGTGAACAAAAATGGAAACAATGGATTATGTCAACACAAAGGGTAATTACAGGTATGAATGGTTCAGTAATGGATTGTTTAGAATTATTTACTAAGAATGTAACATTACAATTTTCTGGATTTGAAGAATGTGCAATTTGTTATTCAATTTTACATGCAGTTGATAGAAAATTACCATCAAAGAGTTGTCCAACATGTAATAATAAATATCATGGAGCATGTTTGTATAAATGGTTTAGATCATCTGGTAACAATACATGTCCAATGTGTCGTGGTGAAATTCCATTCCGTAGATGATATGTATTTGTATTATGTTTTTTTATTTAAATATGAAATTTAATTATTTATGACATTGTATAATTATTCATTTTTTTTTTTTTAAACCCTAATTAAATAAAGAGCGAGATAATTAATTGTTGGAGAAGACGCAATTCGCGAGGTGGAAAATTTTATATAAAGAAGACATTTTTTAAATAATAATTTTTAAAAAAAGTTTTTTTTTTCTTTTATGATTTTTATTTAAAAGAACCATTGAGAATCGTTTCCATCGGATTGTTATGTTATTGATTGAGAGCTATATACTATATTCTACATGTTATTCGATATGAGTATTTCATATCATTTTGACGTGGTATTGAAATCGAATGAAAAGCAAATAATACCATTTTTCTGAATATCTAATATCTCAGCATAATAAGATGATTTATTTGTGATAGTGTTTGTATTTTATATTTTAAGTGATATAGTAGTTTAAGATTATAATATGCTAAATGATTACAATGGTATGATTCATCATATATTGAATTTCCAAGCCTATTTAATCGCTTCGCTGTTTGCAAAAAAATATCATAACAGTTGGAGTTTCATACATAGGGTACAAACATATATATAATATTTAATGTAATCTTGTTTTTTATTGACAGTAAAATCTTGTTACTCTTAAATTATAAAAGTAAAAAATTAATTAATTAATTAAAACAAATAAGTAAATACAAAAAATATGAAGTTTAAAAATAAAATATCCAGAGTAAAAGTAAAATAAAATAGAAGTGTATATGAAAAGCAATAAAGCAAATTTTCTAGAGGGGGATTATGCAAAGAAATAAAATGAATTAATAATAATAGAGTAGAGTGAGAAGAGAAAGAGTATGTTTATTTTATTATTTGTAAGCTAAATCTACTTGAGTTTTGACAGCATTTAAAATATCTTTTCTCTTTAATTTAGCGGCAGAAGTTAAGAAACCAGTTTGTGGTGTCCATTCACCATCGAATATAACAATATTTTGTAATAATTCAATGCCAACAAGACCTTGTTGTTTACCAGTGATAACCATTTCATTTAAAATTTGTGATTTTAAAGTATTATCATTAAATAAAGAAGAGATATCATTATTTGAATTTGAATTGTATAATTTTAAATCTGTAGCTAATTTAATAATAGCTGGAATATTTGGTTCAACAATACCGATTGGTTTAACTTTAGATTGATCAGCATAAACACAAATATTATTAACGAATTTATTTGATTTATAAATTGCTTCTAATTTTTCTAAAGCGATATATTCACCATTTAAAGTTTTAACTAAATTTTTCTTTCTATCGATAATTTTCAATTGACCTTTATCAGTCCATTCACCAATATCACCTGTACAAAACCAACCATCATCAGTGAATGCTAATTTAGTCTCTTGTGGATTTTTAAAATAACCTTTAGTAATAGCGTCACCTTTCATTAAAACTTCACCTTGATTATTTTTAGCGTAATAATTTAAATCGGGACAATCAATTAACTTAATAGTAATAGCACCTGCGATATCACCAACTACACCATTATTATAATGTTCAGGTGGACAAACTGCACCATTAGCACAAGTTTCAGTTAAACCATAACCTAAAAGTAATGGACAAATAGTTGTAGATATAAAATCTTGACAATCCATTGAGATTGGTGAACCACCATTTAAAGCTATACGTAATTGACCACCAGTAGCAGCTCTAATTTTTTTAAAAATTAATTTATTAATAATACCAGAACCAGGTAAATTATATTTTTGTAAAGTTTGTTTAGTATTATAAGCGGACCAAAATACACGTCTTTGTAAAGGAGTAGCTAAATCTAATTGTGCAATTACACCTTTTTTAACAGCTTCCCAAACAGCAGCAACACCTACCATTAAAGTAGGTTTAAATTCTAATAAATCACCATTACAACCTTTTACCATTGATTTATTAGTTAAAGTTTTAACTGATGCGTAACCTATGGTAGCGCCCCAATATAAAGAAATTAATTCAAAACAAATTTCAAAAATATGAGCTAATGGTAAGAAACAAACAACACGATCACCTTTTTTAATACCAGAATCATAAACAGTTGATGCGATACCACCAATACCAGACATAATATTTCTATGAGTTAAAATAACACCTTTTGGATCACCAGTAGAACCAGAAGTATACATAATACAAGCTACATCATCAGGTTTTGGTGGATTTGGATTAATATTTTTTTTAAATTTTTTATTTAATTTTAATAATGAATGTAATGATATAATTTTAATATCTGGTCTAATTTTTTTAATCTCTTGTATAGCATTATAAGGTATAGAATAAATCTTACCATTTTGTCTTTTATCATTTGAATCAATAGATTTAGTATGAATAATATATTTAATATCTTTAGCATCTTTTAATGGATTAATTAAAGTAGGTAATAAAGAATTATCAGTAAAAATAGCATTTGAATTTGTTTGTAAAAGAGAATGAGTTAAACCCTTTTCACCTAAAGTATCATAAGCTGTAACAACAGTAATAGATTGAGATTGACAAGCTAAAAACATTTGTAACCAATTTTGAGAAGTAGAAGCATAGATATGTAATTTTAAAATAGGATTTGTATCGGATGATAATAAGCGTAAACCTGAACCTAAATTATGAACATTATCAAATAATTGTTTATAAGTAATATATTTATAATTAGATAAATTAAAGTATAACCAATTTTTTTCAATTTTAGTCTCTTTATTATCTATAATTTTAGTAATTAATTTATTTTCTTCTGTAATATCAATTAATTCTCTCCAACCCATAGCATTATTATTTTTACCATTATTTTCGACTACTTCAGTCAAGAATTCATAAATAGTACTTGATTTATAATCTAATGGTCTAGTCAAGGGACCATTAGCGAATCTTTTAGCTCTTCTTGGAGCAGTCTCTGATTCATTAGCGGCTTTACCTACAATGACGTTATATTGTGGTGGCATACTGATATTATAATTAATATATTGTGTTTGGTGATATAAGTTAGAAAATATCAATCGTACGATACACTATAAGTAGATATAACAGTGGTATAAATATATATATATATATATATATATAAGTGAGTGGGTTATCATCACAATAAGCACATGCAACTGCTCATTCTAAATATATATCAATCTGTGTATATATACTATACAGTATAGTGTAGTGTAGGGTAGGGTAGGAGAGTGTATTGTTGTGCCTATCTTCTAGTTATACAGTGTAGCTTGTTTTAAGGCTGTTATCTAATTAGCTTGTGGTGCGATTTGTTCGTGATTTGTAAATTTGTTGGGTTTTCTCAACAAGCCGCTCATTATCCCAATCGGGGGTGTAATTACGTTTCCGTGTTTTAGATGAATATTAATTGTAAATATATTATGTTGATAGCAGAGTGTGTTGAAGAAGCCGCACGTGATGCCGGGGATACCCTGTTTATCCCCGTTTCCTCGGATTCTTGACACATTTTCTCAGTTGCCGATCCGGGGTGTCACCAATTCTGCACTGGGTGTCAGTAAACATGTGACAGGCGCCGGGACAGTAAATACCCGCGCCAGTAATTACAAGAGACAGCAATTACATGCGACAGTAATTACAAAACGACAGTAATTGCAACATCACATCGCGAATTGGCGGATGACTATTTTAAAGAGAGAGAGCGGAGTTGAGAGAAATCAGGTGTTGTTTGATTTTGCCCCTCGGCAGGGTTCACTAGTTTAAAGTTGTTGTTTGTATCGTGCCATTATGACGGGGTATTAACTCATAATACTATATATTATTGTATCACTCCACTTTAAAAACCCCTCGTATGTTTGAACAATTGTGAGATCTTGTAAGGAGTATTATTACTATGTGTGTTGTCAGGGATATTATTACTTAGTGGTTGTGTGATTGTGTATTGAATATTACCCGATATAGTCTTATTTTTCACTCGAATGGTATGCTCTTATATGGTATAGATTCTTAGTATTATTATTATTACTTCCGATATACGTATATCTTATTTCATTCCCTCTCCAATACTATTTTATTATTAATATATATATATATATATATATATATATACTAGATTTATTAAATTATTATTATGTTCAGATCTTATTTATTTATATCTCTTATTCTTATAACAAACAAAAAAATATATATCAATAAAATATATTATATTAGAATTTTTATAAACACACACTATGGATTATATCGATCTAGTTAAAAGAGGTAATAGAGCAGTACATGTTAACCCTGCTAAAACAACAGATATTCATTTAACTGAACATGGTTCAGATTTTTTATGGTCTGTATTTTCAGTATTTGCATTAATGACATTAATTTATGCTTCTTTTTATTTTTATTTAGAATTTTCAAATGCATCACAATTTAAAAGATATACTTTTGCTGCACCATTTTTAATTTCATTATTTTTATCATTATCCTATTTTACTTGGGCTTCTAATTTAGGTTGGTGTTCAATTCAAGCCGAATTTAGAAGTGAAGACGTTTATGATAATAAAAGTGGTAAATATCCAAATGTTAGACAAATCTTTTATTGTAAATATATTGCATGGGTATTTGTTTGGCCAATACAATTATTCCTTATTGAAGTCGCAGGTATTTCTATTAATCAAACTGAACAAGTTAATGGTTTATGGGAAATGATTCATTCTTTATTAATACAAATTATAGGTTATGAATATTGGATTTTATCTATTTTAGTAGGTTCTTTAATTCATTCTACTTATAAATGGGGTTATTGGACAGTTGGTATATGTGTACAATTATTCATATTATTTTTACATGCAAAGAGACAAATTGGTGATTTAAGAATTAGAGGTTTTACATTAATAATGTATTGTACAGCTATAATTTGTATTTTATTATATAATGTTTGTTGGGGTTTAGCAGATGGTGGTAATGCTATTACTGTTGATTCTGATGCTGTCTTTTATGGTATTTTAGATTGGTGTATCTTTTGGATTTGGACTGGTTATTTAGTTTTCATTATTTGGAAATATGGTGAATGGCCAGAAGTTGAAAATTATCAACAACATTCAGCAACAGGTTATAATCCAAATAATGATTTAGAGAATAATAACTACCAAGGAGCAGGCAATAAAGAAATGTCTCCTGATTCAATGAGAGCATCAGGTGAAACTGCTTTTGATGAAGATTCAAATGAAAATGTTAATTTAAATGATGAAGATGATAGTACCGAACAATTAGATTCTTCTTCACCAAATGAACCAATGCCAAGTCAAAAGATAGAAGAAGAAGGATCATCATCTTACTAAGATTAAATAAACTAAACTAATTTTTACATTCTTTTCTGTCTGTCTCTTTTTTATGATTTAATGACATATTTTTTTTTTACTGATACCAATCACTAAGCGAATATTATATATTCATTCTCTCTCTCTTTCTCTTTTGGTTTTTTTCATCAATATTCTTTTATTACTACTATCTTTTACTGTAATATGTCATTTCTATTCTTTACTATTCTATCTATCCCCATTCTATCTAATAATAATTAATTTCTTACATATTTGCTTATCTAACAATAAATAAATAAACTCTTACAACTACTATCACTATTCTATTCTCTCTCTATAATTACAACAATTTTTACTTGTTATGGTAAAAGAGGGTGATAAACTCCGAATTTTTTAAAAAATAAAAAGAAATGATCCGAATAACCGCGACAAATTTACTTGAAAAAGTAAAGGAAATGATATTTATTACTCTATATAGTAATTTAGTCACTCTTTATTACCTTATTCGAGAATATTAGTAAAATACGTCATTTCTTGATAATAAGAGTAGAAATGATGATGATAATAAATAACAAGAATAGTATTAAGAAGAGCAACAGTATTATCAAAATTGTATTAATAAGTTTGGGTTTATCCCCTTATTATTATTAGCTCGATCCTAATCGCATCCTTATTTCTTGTTATTATCCATTAGAATATGGATTCTATTAATTATAAATATTAACTCATTTTCCTACTACTTACTCAATTACAATTTATTACATATTTTTCACTCTCTCTCAATATATATATATATATATATAAGTATTATTACTTTAAAGAATATAATATAACTTTCTTTTTTACCTAGCTTATTCCCATTTTTTTTTTTTTTTTTTAGTATCAACTACTATTAACATAACAACAACTACAACTACAAAAATGGTGTCACCTAGTAACGACTTCATTGAACTCATTAAAAGAAATAGAGCTGTGGATACAAATCCACCACATGGTTTAGATATTCATTTAACTGATCATGGTTCGTCTTGGTTATGGGCTGTTTTTGCTTTATTCGTATTATTAACTTTAATGTATGCAGGTTTATATTTTTTCTATGAATTTACTGAATCAACACAATTAATGAGATATACAATGGCTGCTCCATTCTTAATTTGTTTAATTCAAACTTTCCATTATTTTACTTATGCTTCAAATTTAGGTTGGACTGGTATTCAAGCCGAATTTAGAAATGAAGATGTTAGAGATAATAGGAGTGGTTTATATCCAAATGTAAGACAAATCTTTTATGCTAAATATGTTGCTTGGTTTTTATGTTGGCCAATTTTATTATTTTTAATTGAATTATCTGGTAGTACTATTAATCGTATTAATCAAACTTATTTTTATTCTTGGTTTAATTTGATTCATTCTTTATTAATTCAAATTATTTGTTTTGAATATTGGATTATAAGTTTATTAGTTGGTTCATTAATTCATTCTTCTTATAAATGGGGTTATTGGGTAATGGGTATATTTGTACTATTATTCGTTTTAGTATTCCAATTTAAGAGACAAGTTTTTGATTTAAAAGTTAGAGGTGTTACATTAGGTATGTATTGTGTTGCTATTATTGTCATTTTATTATATAATGTCAATTGGGGTTTATCTGATGGTGGTAATGCTATTACACCAACTGCGGAAGCTGTATTTTATGGTGTTTTAGATATTTGTATTTTTGTAATTTGGGCTGGTTATTTAACTTTTGTCGTATCAAGATTTGGTGAATGGCCAGAAATTGAAACTGGTTTTGTACCTGTACAACAAACTACCACTGGTCCAGTTGCACCATTACCATTAGCTAAAGAAGTTTCTCCTGATGAAGTTAGACCTTCTGGTGAAACTGCATTTGAACCAGATACTACTACTGAAGAAGAAGAAGATATTACTGAAGAATCGGATACTGTTAGACGTACTGGTGATGTACAACAACCTACTACTCCAAGAACTGCTACTACAACTAATCGTGGTCCAAATGCTACTACTAATACCCCTGCTGCTGCTGCTAATAAAGCTGTTGATGAAAGTTCATCATTTGCTGATACTGCATCTACTCCTAGAGCTTGATACTACTTCAAAAAACTACCAAAAAACCATTACTAAAAAAAAATATTATATTAAAATCACGAATCTTTGTTTTTCTTTTACTTTTTCGTTTACTTTTTACTTTTTTTTATAAAAAATTCTATACTATTCCAATTTTTAATTATTAATAAATATTTATTTGCTTTATAATATAAAAAATATATTTCAAATACTACAAATCATTTGCTTTATAATATAAAAATATATATTTCAAATTAAATTAAATTAAATTAAAAATACAAGTTTTTTATTCAAGCCGATATTATGCATCTATCGGGAAAGCAGGGATTATATTAAAAGAAACTTGTATTACAGTCATTGCTATCTTTTTAGTTCGACATAAGTTATTTTTAATTTTATAAGTGATTTGTTGAATCATTAAAATTAGTTCAATTAGGCAATTTCTTTATATTAAAATGGAAAAATTGTTAATTTTAAGTATATTTTTAAATTTTTAAAATTTACATTTTGTATCTAAAACAATTGATATTTCTAGGAAAATACTTTAACTAAACAAACAACAAATATTACGAAGAAAGAGTCGGAAATTACTGATTTTGTTCAGGGACAAACAATAAATACGGAATTATCTTTTATTTAAACTTTTTAGATGATTGTTGACTTATGCGTCAAGATTCCAGGCAAATATCTCATATTATACACAGAGAAACGGCTGGAAGATGGAGAAGTCACAGCTAATAAATGGTCTCTGCTTATTAACTTTGACCAATATCAAAGAGCCATCGTTTATATCTTGGCACCTTTCAATAAACCCGTGATGACTAAGTAGCTTTTGTAGTCCTTTTTAATAATTAACTAGGTGTTGTGCCGTCATTTTAGGCCATTTCTGCCCGTGCCCTTTCTGCAACGAAAAATATCGTAAATGAGGGAACCGGTGGTTTAGAAGATGATGGGCAACAAAGAACAATAATAACTGTATATAATAAAATAGACTTCATGGTATCTCATGGTGTGTGTTGTTTTTTGAAGCAAGAAGAAGTTATTGTTGTTTGATATTTAGAACCTTCTATCTAAGAGTAATATCCTCAAGGTAAAACACGCATTGTTTTGGGACCCTAAAGGTTATTTATAAAATATAGGTCGGTAAATTATACCAAGTTCTCTATCTCTGTGTGATCAAGAGTTTCTATACCGTGTCATATTCTGTTTCTTTTTTTATTTTTTAATCTCTGAAACTCCCAGTACTTTGAACAATAATAATAATAGCTGGATAGTTTTGTTTATACTGTGTGGTAAGATTTAGTCTACTCTAAATTAAAAAGAAAGACAACGAACGAACGAAAATCAAACAAAATATTATATAGTTTATAAAGATAATAAAGGTTTTACATTGTTTTAAATTTAAATTACTTTCATATTTGATACTATCGAACAAATAATAATAACTAAAGATTTTTAAAGATGTTGAGTTCAAAGGAAATTAAACTATTGACACTATTAGCTGTAGATACAGTTTTTTGTGTATTAGAACTTTCGATTGGTTATCTATCCCATTCTTTAGCTTTAATTGCTGATTCATTTCATATGTTAAATGATATTGTATCTTTATTAATTGCATTGTGGGCTGTTAATGTCGCAAAAAATAGAAATCCTGATTCAAAATATACTTATGGTTGGAAAAGAGCTGAAATTTTAGGTGCTTTAATGAATGCTGTATTTTTAATTGCATTATGTTTTACAATTACAGTTGAAGCTTTACAAAGATTACTTGATCCACCTGATATTAATAATCCAAAATTAGTTATGATCGTTGGTATATTTGGTTTATTATCTAATTTATTCGGTTTAGTATTATTCCATGATTCTTCTGAACAAGGCCATGGTCATAGCCATGGTCTTGGATCTGATGAACCTTTATTAGAAAATGAAAACGCTCATTCTCATGATCATGATCATTCACATGTTTTAGAAAATCATAGATCACCACGTACTCCAGTTTTAGGTGTAATGTCAAATAATATAGAAGAAATTCTACCTGCAACTGTTGTATCTAGAATTACTGATGAAAATACTGCATTATTAAGTAATGAAGAATCTGAGAATATAATTGATTTGGAAAGTGATGGACATACAGATGATCATGAACATAGTCATTCACCAAGTCCAACTGGTGGTATTAAAAGTACTAAAAAAAGAAGAAGTAATAAAAAACATCGTTCATTAAATATGCATGGTGTTTTCTTACATGTATTAGGTGATGCATTAGGTAATATTGGTGTTATTGCATCAGCATATTTTATTTGGACTACAGATTATTCATGGAGATTTTATGCCGATCCATTAGTATCATTATTTATAACGATTATTATCTTTTCATCAGCTATACCATTATCACGTAAAGCATCTAAAATTTTATTACAAGCAACACCATCGTCAATATCAGCTGATGATATCAAAAATGAAATTTTATCATTACCTGGTGTAATATCAATTCATGATTTCCATATTTGGAATTTAACAGAATCATTTTTTATTGCTACATTACATGTATATATATCTGCAACGCCAGATAATTTTTCAAATATAGCAATGTCAATTAGGGATATTATGCATGAATATAATATTCATTCAGTTACAGTACAACCTGAATTTTTAAGAAATACTAATAGTAGCAATAAGAATAATAATAATCCAGGTAATACTAATGAAGAAGAAGATCATTGTAGTACGGTAGTACAAGATTCTATTAGAAGTCATCATCAAAATCCATTATCTACATATGGATCAATGGGTGAATTAACAGTATGTTTAGCTAATGAAAGAGCTAAATGTAGTCCATTAGATTGTTTAAAAAAGTAAGATGTAAAAAGAGAGAGACTAGTCGTGGAAGTGTATATAAAAATAGGTATATATATATTTATAATTTTTTTTTTTTTTACAAATATTGAATAATCTTTTTTAAAAAAAGGAATAAAATTAATTTATTAATATAAAGAGGTATAAAATAAAATATAAGTTTATAGATAGATATATATATAAATAATAATAATTTCATTTTTAAAAAAAAAATTAAAAAAAAAAAATAAAAATTTAAAGAAATAATTATTAGAAGAGATAGCAAATAATGATAATACTATTAATGAATTATTTTGTATATGAGGGGTATGGTTTGAATAATAATAATAAAAGGAATGACAGTAATTTTGCAAATGGAAGAAAATAGGTTTGTGATTATTGAATGTGAAAAAAATATTGATAGAAAAAAAAAAAGAAGAGTATTATTATAAGAATGTTGATAATGTGGGGGGGCTGAGAAATAATAAATATGTTGTATTTATTAATGTTTTTTTTTTTGTTTGATTAAGATAGAGAAAATAATAATAATAAAAGAATAAAAAAAAAAAAAATAAGGGAAGAGATATGATTAACAATAAAAAAAAATATTGTTTCTATAATGAAGTGAAGATAAAACAGGTATATATGTGGTGGGGGATATGAATAATAATATTTGATTTGGGGGAGAATGAGAGAAAAAAGAATAAGTTTTAAATGATATGAACAACATTATCTTGTTCATTCCATCTTACAGTTTTCTTTAAATTATTAATTAAATTGAAATCATTAGAAGTTACTAAACTTTTTAATACAGGACTATCAGGTGGAGTAATTGAAGAAGTATTTGAATTAACTTCCATGATAGTATCTTCATCATCATCTTCTTCTTCATCTTCTTCGAATAGATCATCATCTGTAGAAAAATTATTAATAGAGGAATTAGCATCATATTCTGGATCAATTGGTACACCTTGAATAACAGCGGTATCAGGCTCAAGATCATCTTCATCTAAATCATCTTCATTAGATAATGATTCTCTAGTCGATTCAACATCATCTTCACCAAAGACGCAACGATCCATCATTGAACGACGATAACGACGAATAAAAGGGTTAATATTAATATAAACACGATCATCAGTATCTAAAATATTTCTAAAATGATCAAAACGGAACATATTAGCATTTAATTCAGTACCATAAATAGTAGCATCATCAATATTACCATTAGTAGAAGATACATATAATGAAATTGGTGGTAATAAAGAAACGTAACGTTTTGGTTTAGTTAAAATAGATTTAGTAGGTTTTAAAAATCTATGAGAAGGAATATTATTAGAGTTATTATTATTATTATTATTATAAGTGTATGAAGAAGTAGATGGAGAGAATTTTAATGGTGAAATTTCATCATCTATTATAGTATTAGGTATAAGAATGGAAGGTAATGCAGGAGTAGATCTTGGAATATTATTATTAGTGGAGTTATTATCTTGTTGTTCTTGTCTAAACGATGAATCAATATCGTTATATATGTTATTTGATAAAGTTTCAATTGGCATTATTACTATGTGTGTGTGTGTGTTAAAGAAAAGATATGAATGAAATCTTTTTTTTTTTGTTTTAATAATTATTAGGTTTTTTAAAAAAAAAATAATATGATATATAATTAATTATTATATTAATGTGTGATGGTGTGATATAGATAAGAGATAAAGATTACGAATAATAAGGATGAAAAAAGAATCAGAGAATAAGAAATTGAATAATATGGCCATATATTTATATGTTATGAAAAATATATCATGATGTAATAAATAAAATAATGGATCAATTAAATGGGGTAATAGGATAAATATATAATTAAAGTATAAAGACGAAGTTAATTATTATTATTACAATTCCAAATTGAATGTTGATGCAATGATTACGAAATGTATGGTCAAGGCCATTTGGTATACAAACAGTAGCTTAATTAAATTACATTAATTTGATTAAATCCATTAAAAAACAAGGTTTAATCATCGTCATCAGGAGTTTACTGCGAGCTCGGTTGGGATCTTGGGATCTCTGGCTGGATCTCAGTCCTCCCACCAAAACTCACCACCCGAAGCACAAAAGCTACCCACTTCTAACGAGAAGAAAGCTGATAGCAAGATGGCTCCCTCCGCCGAGTTTTCCAGGAGCCACTTCTGTTGCCCACATCCGGCTGCGCAGCGTCTGGGGGCCCCTGGCTCACTCACTCTTCAGCCGTGTAACGTAGCCAGTGACTTGTCAGTGCAATCACATTCTGTAGATAATAAACGATATTTGTCAAACCAAGAAAAGAACCGATATTAGATTCTTTAATAAGTCGTCCAACAAAAAATATCATGATAACCTCTTCTTTTTGTCAATATAAATATATTATAACGCCGGTTTGAAGTTTAAATTCTTCTTCGCTCTCTCCCTCTTGTTGTACCGCAGGCAAACATGCTCGGTTAACTCTTATTTATTTATTTACAAAACTAATCGATATATGTGTGTGTATTTATTCGTTCTAGTATGTAGATTGAAAAATGTGTTTACGTAATTCATTAATTTAATTAATTTGTTTATTTAGTGACCTCAGGGTTTATCCGATTTTACCGTGTGTTTATTCCCTGCTTGGTGTCGGGGTGTTTTGATTTTATTTAATTGATTTTTTTCTTCGCGTGAAAAATTATTTTTTGTTTTGCGTCGGTTTGTTTTGTTTTTTGAAAATTCGGTACTTTTTCATTTCTCGTACCGAATCACATCTCCAGAGAAGAAATAGAATCCTTCCAGTATCATTTACTCTCATCACTGATCTAATCCAATAGTCCCTCTAGCACAATACCTCTTGCCCATTCTCTCTCTAATAATATCATCTCTTACTAACCTTCCTTCTATCTCCTTCTAACTTCTAGTGGACTCTAGTAAGAAAACTACTCTCGTCATAATTTTCACAATTTACCATACCTATCTCTCATACCCTCTGTATCATTGGTATGATGATACACAGTAATCGCGGCATCTATGGCATCAGTATGTATGCGTTGATTCCTATATAGTGATTATATACTTATGAACAATTAGGTGTATTTCTTAGTATTAAATTTTAAAAATTAATATTTTTTTTTAACTTATACTTGATATTTTATTCAATCGACGAAGTGACTTAGACACACTATTATACAAAAAGTGAGTAATTAATATTTCTATACTATATTATATTATTTTTAAAGAAAAGAACAAGAATTGAAATGATATTATTAGAAAAGACCAAAATATATTAAAAAAATTACCATTAGTATGTTAAAATTATAAAATATACAAGAGAATTTAAATATCAAATATATGATGATTTCAAATATAAAATTCGATATATTATTATGAATGAACAAAAATATAGATTATTTTTATAAAGACTCTCTCTCTCCTTATGGATTAACTCGTTCTCGTTTCATTCTTTTTTTTTTTAAAGATAATATATATTGTTTTATCGCCCACAAGTTTCATATTTTTTACTAACAATAATTTTATTAATTAATTAATTATTAATAATACATTTTAATTTAGTGGCTGGTTTAAGAGAATATCAAGTTATTGGCCGTCGTTTGCCAACTGAAAATGTCCCTGAACCAAAATTGTTCAGAATGAGAATTTTCGCTCCAAATGAAGTTGTTGCCAAGTCTCGTTACTGGTATTTCTTGCAAAAATTGCACAAGGTTAAGAAAGCCTCTGGTGAAGTTGTCTCTGTTAACCAAATCCATGAATCTAACCCAACCGCTGTCAAGAACTACGGTATCTGGGTCAGATACGATTCCAGATCTGGTACTCACAATATGTACAAGGAAGTTAGAGACTGTACTAGAGTCGCCGCTATCGAAACTTTATACTCCGATATGGCTGCTAGACATAGATCCAGATTTAGATCCATTCACATCTTAAAGGTTGCTGAAATTGAAAAGACCGCCGATGTTAAGAGACCATACGTCAAACAATTCTTAACTAAGGACTTAAAATTCCCATTACCTCACAGAGTTAACAAATCTTCTAAGATCTTCTCTTACAAGAAACAATCTACTTTCTACTAATTTTTATGTTTAATTTATTATTATTTATAATATAAATAAATTTATTCTTTAAAATAAAAACTTTAACAAACCATTTTTAAAATAACAATTATTTATTATATTATTATTCATTTTTGCTATGTAATTTCGTTTCTTTTCTTTTTTTAAATTCCGAAAATATAAAACTCAAAATAAATAAACATTGAAAATTTTCAACTAAAAAATAATAATAATAATAACAAAGGAAAAGATTAACCAAATAAACTTTATTTATAATCCATATTATTAGTATCTTCAAATAGAAAAGAAAATATACTATTGAAATTCTGGTTTTATTATTTTAATTTATTTTGATTTCTTTTTATTTTTTTTTTTTTTGAATAAATATAAAATATATAATGCAAAAAACTGTAATGATAGAAAAAACAGTTCATGATGAATCTACAGATTTAAAGAAACGAAAATCATTATCATCTAAAGCACCAAAATCTGCTAATCAAATACCAGATAAGATTATACCATCACCAAATACACAAGAAAATGAAAATAATATTAAATTAAATTATAGTAATTTTATAAGTAAACATGAAATACCACGTAAAGTATTTCATTCAAGTATTGGTTTTTTCACATTATATTTATATGCACAAGGTAAAACACAATATTCACATATTAAATATCCATTAGGTATTGCATTTATTATTATTTTTATTATTGACTTAATAAGATTTAAAAGTATCAAGATAAATAAATTATATTGTAAATTAGTTGGACCATTAATGAGAAATAAAGAGATAAATTCATTTAATGGTGTATTATGGTATTTATTAGGTTTAACAATTACATTTACTATATTTGAAAGGGATATTGGTTTAATGTGTGTGTTTTTATTAAGTTGGTGTGATACAATGGCATCATTAATTGGTAGAAAATTTGGTCATTTAACACCAAAAATTGGTAAAGATAAAAGAAAAAGTGTTGCAGGTTCATTAGGTGCATTTTTTACAGGTTTATTAGTTACAAAATTATTTTATGGTTATTGTATACCTACATATAATCCAAGAAATTTACCAGGTAAATTAATGTGGACACCAGATACAAGTAAATTATCAATTAATTGGTTATCTATATTTGGTGGTCTTGTTGCATCATTAAGTGAAGGTATTGATTTATTCGGTTGGGATGATAATTTTACTATACCTGTATTAAGTGGTATATTTTTATATATTGTTATTGAATTTTTTAAGATTAGGTTATAGCAATTTTTTTCCTATTTTTTATCCATTCTTTTGCCATATCACCAAAACTTACCATAAAGATTGTTTGCCAAATACTTAAACCTATCCTTGGTGTAACACCTCTATATAAACCCATAAATCCATTTGTAGAATAAATATACTTTAAAGTATTTAGCATAGTCATATTTTTTGGTCTATTTGGATCAATTTTTTTAGATTGCATTTCAACTCTAATAACTTCAATTGGTTGATTCCATGCTGATAAACCACCACCAATAAATGATGCTGCAATTTTTTCAAATGTACTTAAACGTTGATTTTCATTTTTATTAGTTAATTTTTTAATACCAGATTCAGCTAATCTTGAGAAACCAAATCTTGAACCCCAATTAGTTAATTGTCTTATAGCAACGGCATTAACACCTTTATTAATACCCCACCAACCTTCTTTTTGCCAAATTTTAGAGAATACTTGCCAAGTAGATGGTGCATTAGCACCAGCTTTTCTTCTAGTAATTTCAACTGTTTTCATACAAGTACAAAAACCCATAGTAGTATAAGCTTGTGCCACACCACCAGACATACCACCCAAGACACCAGCACCAAAACTATTAAGTCCCATGTACAACTTGGAACGGTACTCTATCTCAGATGATACAAACAGAAGTACGGAACCCTTAGTACAAGCTTCAATCCATGCCCAGGGAATCAAACCTTGATAATAACCCAGAAGGCCGCCATTCTTATAGACGGTGCGGATGGCTTTAAGCAGCCCTAAGTCACGATTGGCAGACATGGTGGTCTTAACAACCTCAATGGGTTGACCAAGAGTAGATGCCTCACACATCGTCAGGAATGCACCAAGATACAAATTGGACGGTGTGATTTTTCGCTTTTCGATTTTAGGTGATGATGGTGTTGGCATCCTTGTGCAAGTAGAATTAGCAGTTATCCTTGTGACTAAGTAAGAACTAGAATTACAACAAGAATTAACAACTGATCATGATGATACTAGTGGAAATCATCATCACATCGCCCATCTTTATAGTTCAAGATTCCTGTCTGCTCCTTCTTTTTCGCTAATCGGACTTAACTGTGTTTCTGACTCGTGATGTCGCCAAGAGCAAAGCCCACTATTATTATTACTATTATATTATAGATACTGATAAGGTTATGACAAGTGACTTAAATGTGTGTGGCTATATATTTAACATTTGAATTGTAGTATTTCTATCTATTAGGCGAATACTATGTTTAATATCTTGATATTCGGTTTCCGTGTGGCTGGTAGCGCCGTGTTCCTTTTTTTTTTTTTTAAAGTGGTATTTTTCTCAGAAAAAGGAAGTTAGAAGATCAACAAAAAATCAAAATTTAGAATCAAAGGAAAAGTAAAATTATCGAGAGATACAGCAAGAATATGAGCAGCCAGCAACCTACTTCCGCAGTCGAAGAGAAGCCTCTTAATGTGGCTCAATCAGCTGCCACAGACCCAGAGACTCCTGCTCCTAATGTCACCATATTCGATCTAACTTCGCAGATTGAGACACAATTGCAAGACCTGCAGCAAAAGATGGATTCACATAATGAACAATTACTTACTTCATTAGATAATATTGAAAAATCTTTAGATGATTTCGTTCAAAAGTCAAATGAATAAGCTACTTATTATTTGTTTTCCTTATATGAATATCAATTTATCTTTTTTTTTTGCTCTTATTATCATACTTCTGCATTACATTATTATTAATACTTAGATCCTCTTTATCTATATAGCATGATCTCATATTTATCTATTATTTAAATTTATTTGTTTGTGCTGTTATCATGAAAATATATATATTAATAAAAAATTATGAAAAAAAAAAAATTATAGAAAAAAACTTGAAAAAAAGATCCAATGAAAACATAAAAAGAAGTATCACATATTATATTCATTAATACCAAATTGACAATATACATACATTTATATTTAAAGATATGGCAAGGAAAAGGAAAAGTAAAGTTATTACAAATACTAATAAATCACTCATCGACCTTATAGATAGACGACATAATAATGAAAAACAAGAAACTACTAGTAATAATGTTGTTGATACATCTCTGAAAGAACAATATTCTAATGTATTTGAAAAATTTAATGTTACTGATCCAATAATACCCAACAACGATAATAATAATAATATAAATAATGATAATAATAATAATGATGAAATTCATTCACGAAAAGAAAAGAATACTTATCCTACTACTAGCATAAATAAAGATTTTGATATAAATCATGATAATAAAATAAGTAAAAAAATTGATAATAAAAAACGTAAAAAACAAATTTCATTAGCATACCTTAAATCAATATCTAAATATCCTCAACTAATTGATTTAACTGATACAAATTCAATGTATCCAATTATAAATACAAAGATAAAATCAAATAAAAATCAAGTTCAACCACCAAATAATTGGAAAAATAAAAAATCTTATCTTTCTTTTAATAAATCATCCTTTATTAGTAAAAAACCATTCGAATTACCTGATATTATTAAATTAACTGAAATTCAAAATTTAAGAGTAAATGATATAACTACTAATTCGTCTACTTTAAAAGAAACGAGTAGAAATAAAGTTCAACCAAAATTAAATTCATTAGATTTAAATTTTGAAAAATTATATAATATTTTTTTTAAAATTGGTAAAAATTGGAAACCAAAAAATTTATTACCTTATGGTGACCTTTTTTATGAGAATAGAAATTTAATTAAAGATAATTCACAAAATTTAATTAATCTTAATAAAAAATTTAAACCTGGTTTCTTATCTGATGATTTATTAAAAATTTTAAATATTAATAAAAAAAATGATAATTCATTCTTTTTACCTCCTTGGTGTAAAAATTTTAAAAAATTTGGTACACCTCCAAGTTATAAAACAATGAAAATTCCAAATATTAATTGTAATGAAAATGAATTATCAAATTTTGATAAAAATCAATATGCATATTTAGATAAAGAAAAAGAGGAAATTAATTCTTCGACTAATACTAATGATAAAATGTTAAATTTAAAAAATAAAAAAGATTATCTTTTTGGTAGGTTATTAGATTTAAATGATTAATATATATATAGATATATATTTTATTTGTATATTCAAAAAAATAATATTACATACTCGCATTAAGAAGAATAGCATTTATTAATAATTATTAATTAAATAAATATACTAATGCACATATCAAAATAACTAAACTCTCTGTCTTTTAGTATCTGGAGAATCAGATGATGCTCCACTTTTCTTAATTGCACCTACACTTGATACCTTCATTACAACAGTATTGTTTATTATATTATTCAAATTGTTATTGGAGTTGATACTATGATTCACATCATTCTCCTTCTTGTTAACATTTGGTCTATGACGCTTCTTCTTTAATGTCTCAGGTGCTTCATGCTCTCTCATGATTAATGATAATAACGTCGTTATTCTTTTAGATAATTCTTGATTGCTTCTTGTCTTTATAAACCAGTCAAATGTAAATAATTCACTTTGCATTATCTCTTGTTTAATCTTTTCATATAGTCTCTCTCGGAATAACCCATATTTATTTACCATTATTAGTAAGAATCTATCTTCTAATATATTATAAGTCCTACGTGCATTATTTGGAGGATATTGTATTATCAATTCATGAATTGGATATTTACAATTACTTAATTTATCTTGTAGAAGTTTCTCTTGACTTTTTAATCGTTCTTTCTTTTTCATACCATTTTCAATTGTCGTCATATATTTTTCATAACCATCAATCTCTTTATATCTTTCCCAGAAGACTTTAGAATATTCTTCAACTTCTTCAGGTGTCTTTGTATCAATAGATTCACGAATCTTTTTCATATTATCTTTACCATACTTCGCACATGCCGATACAAAAGATAATAAATCTCTCTTAGTCCATTTATTAAATGCTAATGATATTAATCTTTGTTTTTCATTTTCATCATCTTCTGTAAACTCTTCAGCATTATCAATCTTATCTTGTTCTTCTTTTATCTTTTCTTCTATTGACGTTTCATCACTCTTTTCATCTTTCTTATCATTTGTAGTGCCATTCTCTTCTTCCTCCTCTTCTTCACCACCTTCATCGTCTGAAGATTGTGAATTAGATTCTGAGTCATTGTCACTTGCATCCCTTGTAGAGCCTTTAATATCATATACTGTAACTTTATAATTTACTTTCTTCTTATAAGAAAGTTGTTCCTTTTCTTGTAATGTCTCAAGTTCTTTAGGGAAGAATTGATAATCTTGTCCACTAACTAATTTTGGTGGTTTAGGTGTTTTAGGTTGAGGAGTACCTTTATTTGATAATCTACTATCACTTCCATTACCACTACTACTTTTACCACCAATAATATTTTTATAATAATCATCGACAGAATAAGTTTGTTGGGTTGATCTTCTCTCTCTTCTTGAAGGATTAATCCATTCGATAACTTTGTCATTCGTTTTTTTATCGAATTTCTTACCATTCCATTCATATGCAGATTGATTTTCAAGTCCATTAAATTTTTGTAAATCATCTAAACCTAATGCTTGATACTTTTTATTTAATTCTTGAGTTTTTTGTTCACCCTTTTGTAAAATTTCATCGATATCCGCATCAACAGTCATTGTATTTGTTTCTTTTTCAAAGACATTTTTAGCACCAAATTGAATCATTTCAATTAAATCATCCTTAGAATTACCTAGATTAGCAGTTTTTTTACCATTACCTTGTTGAATAACCAACTGATCTAATCTTAATTTTTGTGCTGCCCTTTCAATAACTTTTTCTTCGATTGCATTCTCTGTAACAAATCTATAAACATGAACTTGCTTCTTTTGACCAATTCTATGTGCTCTATCCATAGCTTGTAAATCCGCTTGTGGATTCCAATCTGAATCGAATAAAACAACGGTATCTGCAGTAACTAAATTAATACCAAGACCACCAGCACGAGTCGTTAATAAAAATACAAATTTTTCAGAATTTGGTTTATTAAATTCATCAATTGCTTCAATACGATCTTCATGAGCAGTTGAACCATCTATACGACAATATTCAAATTCACGGAAATAACAATAATCTTCTAAAATATCTAAGAGTCTAGACATTTGACTAAAGATTAAAACTCTTGAACCCTTTTCTTTTAGTCTTTTTAGTAATTTATCCAATATAATCATTTTAGCAGAATTGAACACTAAATGTTCATCAGTAGTATATGGAGGACCAGGTTCTGCACCTTCAAATAAATATGGATGATTACAACATTTTCTTAATTGCATTACAATGTTCAATAATCTTGTTTTACCTTCTCTCTTACCAACAGCACCGTTAACAGCATCGATATCTTTTTCTAATAAAGATTTATACCATTTAATTTGCATTTCTGTCATCCCAACATAAACGTTTGTTTCAATTTTCGGTAGTAAAGATTTTTCTACATCAGCTTTTATTCTTCTTAATAAGAAAGGATTTAAAACAGTATGTAATTGTTGAACGACAACTTCTTGATCTTGTTCAGTGTTATTTTGTTCAAACCATTCATCAAAAATTTCTGAATCACTGAAGACATCTGGTAATAAGAAATTAAGTAAAGCCCACAATTCATGTAAATTATTTTGTAATGGTGTACCTGTAATTAATAATCTATTCTTAGAATAAAACAATCTAATAATTTGGGATAAGGCACTTTGTTCATTTTTGATACGATGAGCTTCGTCAATGACAACATATTGCCAAGCTACTTTTCTTAAAGTACCTTTTTCTTTAATAACCATTTCATATGATGTAATAAGAACGTCAAATCTAGCTTGCATAACAATATCTGAAAGTATATGTGATCTAGTTTCTCTATCACCATGCAAGACGACGGTTGAAACTTCTGGGGTCCATTTGGCAAATTCACGACGCCAATTATCCAATGTAGATTTTGGTACAATTACTAAAAATGGGCCATCGATATGTTTAACATATCTTAAATAACCTAAGAAGGAAATTGTTTGTAAAGTCTTACCTAAACCCATTTCATCTGCTAAAATACCGGACAATTTATTTTCATGTAATGAGATCATCCAATTTAAACCCTGTATTTGATAATCCCTCAATTTACCACCTTGGATAAATGAAGGAGACTCAGTGACATAATCATCTTCTTCATATTCGTCTAAACCATCACCTTCTTCTTCAGCTAATAATTCTGCATCTTCTTCCTTTTCACTCTTTCTATGATGACTTCTTCCGTTCTTTTTTGAATCAAGATCACCATTTTGCTTATCGATTTCTCTAAGTAGCTTTTGAATATTCTTATCTTGCTTAGCTTTAACACCCAAGAAGTGACGGAACAAATCAGTTAGCCCAAGTAAATATTTGAATCTTTTAATGGTATCACTTCTATCTCTCTGTTTTGCTATTTTAGGATCGACATCCAGGATAAATTTCTTCCTTCTGTCATTCATGAATTTCTCGTCTCTAGCAGCAAACGCATCAATTTGTTCAGATGGAGTTTCAGACTGTATTTCTGAGTCTGATTCAGAATTGCTCATTATGTGTATATGTTGTTATTGAATAGCAGATGCGGCTTCTCTCACTTGATCTGAATAAAAATTTCACAACTCTAAGATTAAATAGCAAATAATAGTCCTCCAATGTTTCCAATAGGTCGTATCAATTGTGATCTGTGTGTGGTTTACTCTTCATTTTTTCAAAAAAAAATTTTTGTGTTTTCAAAATTGAAGCATATTTATTGCTTGAAAAATTCTTGATATATTTCATTGCCTTAAGCGTGATATTCAATACCAATCTTTCGGTGCGAAGACGAAACAATATACGGTTTGCTTCTGAAAATAGCAATATTCGCAGCTTAAAAGCAAACTTTTAGAATAGTTGTTGGTAAGAAACATTTGATGTTTACACTCAAAATGATTGCAAGATTTAGCAGATTCAGGGTTTGCAAGTAGTTCTGTCCTAAAAACTATTTTGAAATGCTAATATAGTGTACATAAGTGTGTATATAATAGTTATAGACGTGCAACGGCTGTTATCTCAGCTGAAGAAGTCTTGCTCTGAGAATGCAGTCTGGTTTTTCCTTGAAAACTTGGTTTTCGATTTCTTGGCCTTTTCCTTCGTCTCCTCCTGGGTAATAAAGTCAGGAAGTTGATGGCGGATGGCACCGTTGTTGTAGAAAGTATCCATGTCTTCTGGAGTCTGGTTATTCATCTGTTGTTGAACACGAGCACTCTCTTCCTGGAACCACCTTTCGAATTCCTCTGCTTCTGTCAGTTGAGGTTTTGTTGCTAAGGGTTTCTTATGGACTTGAACAATGTTTCCGTTTAATGGTTTTTTATTCCGTTTCTCAGTAGATGGTTGTTTCCTATTATTGTTCTTTTTCTTAGTATTATGATGATCCTTAGAATGAACTTGTTTATCCTTCAAGTTTTTGTTTTGGGATTCGGATTTAGGCTTCTTATTCGAGGTATTTTTATTTTCTTTCTTGTTTCCACTATTGTCTGTGATATTTGTTTTGGGTTTATTATTAGGCTTTTTCTTTTTGGTATTAGGTTTTACTTTAATAATATCTGTTTTAGAAGTCTTGATGGTGCTAACTGTATCAGTAGGTTTCAATCCAGCCTCCACTGTTTCAGAATCAGTCGTCTTTTTTTCTACAACATTGTTATTATTAACAGAAGGTTTTCTTGGAGTAAGAGGCTTCCTAACTGTCAAAGGAATATTTCTTGCCACAATAGTTGCAGCACTTAATCTAATCGGTTCCCCATGTGTCTTAGCATCATTCGAATTAATTCCATCATCATATAATGAAGGTAGGGATTTTTGTTTATGAGAAGTAATAGAAGGTCTTTTAACTGATGAGTTAGATGGTACTTGGCTACCCCATACCGGCTGAGATTTTTTCTTTTCCTCATCTAATTGCTTTCTTTTTAATTCTTCTTCGGCATCCTGGAGTTGCTTAATTCTCTCCTTTTGTGTTAACTTTCTAAATGAACTACTAGGAGTAGTTTTTGTTTCACTATGTTTTCTATCTGCTATACTTGAATGGAAATCTGTATTCAACAAGGATGGTAAGTTATCTCTCTGAGCTGCCGAATGTATATGAATTTCTGGTTGATTTTTATTCATATAAACTAATATTGGTACCTCATCTTTAGGTGATAACTTTTCTGAATATTTTCTTCTTTGTTTTTTAATAACTTCTGTAAAATCAACCTCTTCATCAGCTATAGCATAATCATTTTCTTGGAAATTATATTGGGATTGCCAGAAAGAAGTAGATTCAATAGATTCATCAACGGATTGTTCAACAGTTTCGTTCTCAGTTAAATAATTGGATGAGGTACTATTGAAACTTGCCCTAGGCATCTTCAAGTTCGAAAATTTTCTTGAATTGTTATTCTTTTGGTTTGGATCACGCTTCTCAAAGTTTATTGAAGCAAATGAGCTATCTTTGCCAACGAATTTTTCATTGAATGCATTGATGTTTCCTTTGAATAAATTAATCCAATCTGTATCAACTTGCTTATACCATGGTAAATGTGCATTGTTCATATTTCCTTGATTTTTCAACGTTTTAATATTATTCTCAAGGATAGACCAAGTATAGTCATCCATATAGGTATCTATTACCTCTATATTTTTGCTTGAAAATATGATACCAATGTTATTGGCTATAAAAAAAGAACATTTAGTAGCTAGTAATGCAGCATTTGAATGTATACTGTTAATAAAAATTGGAATAACATTTTTACCATTTATTAGCCTGTCAACGACACCTTCTATCATATTTTTAAAGTATTCTAAATTAAAAAAATCAGTCATTCTCAAAACATCTAGATAAAAATTAACATACTGAGCATTCTCTTTAAATTGCAGTTCATCGATAATTTCTTTCAAAGAATATGAATATAAGTACTTCAAAATTATTCCAATTACATCTTTTGAAGCCCCCTCTATGTTCTCTAAATGAATTGCTCTTAATCCATTTTTGTCAAACGGCATCCAAGTACTGTTCAATGCAGATGAGAAAAAGCTGGATCTGGCAGATAGAATGAATGAATGTCCATATAAGGTACCATCTGAAGTATATAATATTGTGTCAGGCTTTAAGAAATTAATGGAAGTTGGTATTGTACTATTTTGACAATATTCGAATGATTCTTTGATAAATGAACTTAATTTTGACATATGCATGGCATTATCTAGTAAAATTAATAAAAGTCGCCATGTAGTACTGTCCAATTTTTCATCGGTATAAAGAAAATGTATTGCTTGTTTAAATATTTTTACTGATACCCAATCTTTTATCAAATTTATTTTAATCTTCCAAACTTTTTCAGATGGGTCACAATCAAGTTCTAATGTAAAAGACCCATCCTGACTGTTGAATGCCATTTCCTCAAAGAGTTGTCTCATCACATTTTTGCATCTTAAATTGAGTAAATATTTATGACAGCCGCATATCTCTTCATTATCTAATATAAAAATAATATTATACTCTTTTAAATCATTATGACCTTCTTTATTAACTAATGGGCTTTCTGAGGAAAAATCAATGGCCTCAAAAGAATGATATTGTGATGACGAACTCTTTTTATCTGAATATGGAACAACATCTTTATTTGCTAACTTGATATTTGGGATAAGTAATGGACCATTAATCTTAGTTTTTGTAGCATCTTTGAGAGAAGTCAGTGGAGAAAACTCTGAAAATGATAGATTTATATCAGATTTTGGATAAACAATTGGAACACCATTTGCTTCTGCTTTTAAAATAGAGAAAGAGCCGAATGTCGAGTCACATGAAACTTTGATAGCTCTTCCTGAAATTAATTTATGGCTGAATACTTTCTCAAACGGTTTTCCAAGACCCTGAGATGTCAATACTGTTCCACTCAAAGTACAAATAATCAAAGAACCAGAAGAGCTTACATCAAAGTCAAGACATCTTTTAAAAGTATAATTTGGAGTCCAATATAGGGAAATAGGTAATCTATTTTTAATTTTACTCCACATGTTGACAGACTCATCTTTAATGCTTAAAATACCAATTCTGCCACATAAATAATTAAAACACACATTATTACCATAAATGTTAGAACATTTCATATCTATAATTTTGTTCGAAATTTCTCTTGGTGTAAAGTGCGTAAAATGATCTAAACTTTTATTGTTAAAATGTTTTGATTTAGGTAATGGAATTTTAAAACTCTTAGTATAGTAATTACTTAAAACAAAAAGTGTGTTATTAGAAGTTCTTATTAACGTTGAGAAATCTGTACAGACAACTTGTTCAATTTCTCCATTGGGTATTGTAACAGTTACAGGATTTTTTACAATGAACCCGTCAGTGTTGACATGCTGAGCATCTGGCAATAAATGAGTTGGTTTTGAAGTACCCAATTGGCCAACATTTAACCCCCACAAATAAATGACGTTATTATTAGTAACGGCACAAGAATGTATATTAGAACATGATATGAGTTTGATATATTTATTATCCAAAATAGAGACTTTCTTTGAAGAATCAGAAAAAATATTTTTAATTGAATCATCTTTTGAAATTTTACCTGAGTTGTAACCTAATTGTCCATAAGAATTCCAACCCCATGAGTATAATGAACCATCTTCATCTAAAATCAAAGTATGATGATCACTAGCAGAAATTTGTTTTATTCCTGTACTTCCTAAATCTAAAACTTCTCTATATTTTGATTCTGGGATATCAGTTAATCCATTACCTAATCTACCACGGCTACTATTACCACAAGTGAACACTTTATTATCTGAAGTGGATACAATGGAAAAATAACGTTTCATAAGAATAGAATTAAATGATACGTTTGACTTCATAAAATCATTAATTGGAGTGTAATCATCATAATTATTAACGCCTAACCTGGATATATCTATTTGGAATAATTGTTTTCTATCATCTTTATTACCTGTACCAAGTTGGTAATTAACATTTGAACCAAAAGTCAATAAATGCAATCCTTCTGATTTCCAAATGTCTTGTCTATCTTCCATTGATATTGGTAAGGACATAAAATTCAATTTAATATTCCAGGATAATAAATCTTTATCATTTTTGTCGTGGTACATAATTTTAGGTAATAATCTATTCTTATTATTATCATATTCATAGAATATACAATTTGGGAAATTACCACTATTGTGTCTACTTAACTCAAGATTGTACAATTCAAAAGGAGTGAAACCATCATTATCCAATTGATTGAAGACATTTCCCCCAAGTTTATGTGAATAAAATTCTTTCTCATCTTTCCATAATTTATAAACTTTGAAAGCTTTCTGTATATGAATATCTCGCAGCATAATATGCAATGGAGTATAACCACTTTCATAATCATGAGAGTAGACGTCTATATCTTTTAAGTTTGACAAAGTGGGTATACAACTGAGTAGATAGGAGATATCTCTACCAAATACATCTTTTCTATTTTTTTTAATTTTATTATTGTTTGCATTATGTGATTTCTGTGGCATATATGTAGACTTTTAACTATTAGGAAGTAATCCTGATTATTAATAACTGTAGTGGATTATAAAGTGATATTTTTTTTATATTCTTTTTTTTTTATTTTATAAAAAAAAAATGGTTTTAGTCTGTTGAATTTAGAGAACTCAAGTATCAAGGCAAAAGAATAAAATAAAAAAAAGAAGTGAAGGTAATGTTGTTGAAATATATAGCATTAAAAACAAAAATGTCTGAGCTTAGGCAGATTTTCGATTATTACTGGGTGACTTAAATTTCAATATTAATATCAGCTATTAAAAGCATATCTAATATTAATTTTTCAAAAATAAGCGACAAAGACTAGTATCAATGATTGGTGACATTTCTAATGACAGTAATATCAAAGAATATAATAAATAAAAAATCAAATTTAATAAATATCTTGTCTTATTATTTATTTAAATTCTATATAATGATTGTATGGATTAATGACAGAGAGAGATTTGGGTGTATATTTATGTATATATTGATATTGATGTAATGAATCATGCAGCTTTGAATACTCTTTCAGTTGGTAGAACCAATGGATCTAAATTATTATTATTCTTACCAACTATTTTCTTTGATGATATTTCCTTTTCTTGTAATTTAGATTTATAAATGGCAATATTTTTGAAATAATCATCGAATAAGATAGATGTATCAAGTGGACCACCTTTAGCTTCTGGATGGAATTGACTTGAAAAGATTGGTTTATATTTATGAATCATACCTTCATTTGATTGATCATTAATGTTAATAAATAATGGTTCCCATTCATCACTTGATAAAGTTGAAATATCAACTTCATAACCATGATTTTGTGAAGTGATGTAACACATTTTATTTCTCAAATTCATAACTGGAATATTATGAGCTCTATTACCATATTTCATTTTTTTAGTATTACCACCAGAAGCTAATGCTAAAAGTTGATGACCTAAACAGATACCAAATATAGGTAAATCAGATAAAGATTTATCATTTAATAATACTTTCAAGTTATTGATAGTGATTTGAACAGAAGCTGGATCACCTGGACCATTAGAGATGAATAGACCATCGAAATTTTTAGCTACATCTTGAATAGGGAAATCATAAGGTAAAACAGTAACGTTAGCACCTCTTGATACTAAACATCTGATAATATTTTCTTTAACACCACAATCTATCAAAGCGACGTTAATATTTGAATTTTTATCAGTTGATTGAATATAATAAGGTTTTTTAGTAGATACGTTGGCGACTAATAATTGTTTCATTGGATTAATAAAATCAACTGGAGTATGATTATCAAAAGTGATACGAGCTAAAGAAGAACCATTTTCTCTTAAATATTGAACAACAGAACGAGTATCAATATCTGATAAAGCGACAATATTTTCTCTTTTACAAAATTGTGATAATGATTCAATAGCAGTCCAATGAGAATATTTTTTAGAATAATCTGATACGATAATAGCTTTTAAAGATGGATGAGGAGATTCGAAGAATTTTAAAAGGTTAAATTCATCTCTTTCTGTAGAAGATGGTATACCATAATTACCTATTAAAGGTTGAGTGAATACTAAAATTTGACCAGAATAAGAAGGGTCAGTAATAGATTCAGTATAACCTACTAATGAAGTAGTGAAAACAGCTTCACCAGAGATAGATTTAGTTTCAGCACCAAAAGAGGTACCAGTAAAAGTAGGACCGTTTTTAATTTCAAAAGTAGCTTCCATATTAAATAGAGTTAGTTTTCCAAATGTGAATAGAGATATAGTCAGTGCAAGTGTATTGAGAGTTTTCTAGCTTAAACATTCAAAAGTAGAATGGATAAATGATGTATATACAGATATATAGTATATAATATATAATAGTATTATATATAATAGACTGAACAGATATATTTCAGTTAAAAAAAAAAAAGATAGAGTGATGAGATATATATATGTGTGTGTATGTGTGGATGTATATAAGTTTAATAAGTAAGTGTGTGTCATAGCTGAGATATGGAGAGTGTATTGCTCATCGCAGTGAGTAATCACTAATAAATATAAGGATGATAGCAGAGTCATTGCTTCTGTGACTCATCAACGAGAGGTGATGACGCATCGAAGACACGCCCGCACTCAGCCTGTCATTGAGCACGGTCACACTCTTAGAGCTGCCGACCAGAAGAACCGCGGATATTCCTACGATCTGTGGTTATTGTGTCTTATTGATAATTTATATATCTTATTATAATGAGTGTCTTGTAAAAGTTATTTTTTAGATGTTTTTGAAGTATATCTCTATATATATCTGAATATTTCACTATTACTTTTAAAATCATGATAATGTATATCTTTATTATACCAATATAAAGTGAAAAATAATTAAAAATTCGGATTTTTTTGTTTTTCAAACTCGGCTTTTTCTGTCTCGGACATCCCCACACCCCGCGACACGTCCGCTTTTCGTGTTGCGCCCAATTCGAATGGCTGTGCTGCTATATAAATCAAAGTGTAAACAATGACTGTAAAACCAGCGTCACCATCAACTTTGATTCCTGGAGTATGTTCTGGTAGAGTTACTTGTATTGTTGAAATGATGATGGTATTTAGTAGATGTGTATTATGTATATATGATTGTATGTATAGATATATAGCATGTGTAAGTCTGTGACAATACTAAATACCAATCCCGTATGCACATAACATTCGCTATTTATTATTATAATGGAAAATATTGATTATGAAGAGATTCAACATCAACGGTTACCTAATTTGTATGAAGTGTTGATTCAGAAATCTTCTGCTCCTGCTGATTTATGGTCTTTTTACACTTTCTTATCACAATTCCCGTATGCTATAAATTATTTGGAATTTTGGATTGATCTAATGAATCATCTACGTTTATGTAGAAATTTAATTAATGACGTTAGATCTTCTATTCTTAAAAATAATAATAATAATGATAATTTTAAACTAAATTATGAAGATATTATTAATAGATTTTCGAGTTTAAATAATAATAATAATAATATTCTTCCAAATGATAATAATATGGTTGAACACGCTTCTAATATCATTGAAAATAATTCAAATAATACTATAATTGAAACTAATGATGTTAATAATAATCACAATGATGAAGATGAAATAGAAGTAGATAAGAATACTGACGATGAATCTATCACTTCTTCAATTTTACTTAATGTATTATTAAATGAAGGTTATCTTAATCCACATGATCCAGCAAGGATGTCGAAATTTTTACAATGTGATATATCTAGTAATGACCATAGATTATCTAAATTATTACAAAATTGGCAAAAACATAATTCTTCTTCTCATGAAAATTCTGATAATACAAATGTCTCTTCACAACAATTTAGTAATAATACTGCTCAAAGGTTTGCTACAATGGTAGATGAGATGTTACAAAATACAAATAAACATAATAGTACTCATAATAATGTTGTTGTAGATGATGAAAGTAATGATGCAGAATCATCTTCATCAATTCATAATGAAAAGGATAATATTGATAAAACAAATTTTATTACTACAAAAAAATTAATTAAAAATGCAAATGATATTATTGATATGTATTTAATTTCACCAAATGATTCACCAAAATATTTAATTAATATACCAAATTCAATTAAATTAGATGTTATTAATAAAATTAAAATTGATGAAAGATTTGATCCTGACGTTTTCTTAGAATTACAAAATATCGCTTATAATTTTTTAGAAAATGATTGTTTCCCTAAATTTTTAAAATCAATTGCATTACATAATATTCATGATCAAATCTCTGATTGGAGATTTCACGCATTTAAAAATTCTACTTTTAATCCAAATAAAGATAATTCTAATAATTATAATAGACAATTAGGTGAAGATGAATATGACACTATGCAATTAATAGATATATCAAATCATATATCAAGTTCTCCTTTCTCAAATTATACCGTTTTAAGTCGAATCTTTTTAGGTTTATTATTTTTAGGTATTGGTTTTTGGATAGGTTATACTTTAATTTTTATTAATTATTCAAGAGGTATTAGAGTTACAACATTACCACCTTTCCTAATAGGTTGTTATTATTCAATTTGTGGTATCTATAGAGTTGATATTTTATATTCAATATTCGGTTTAACACAAGATTTAATGTTTCAACATAAATTAAATAATAAATTAATTGATAAAGAGACAAGGCATAATTTAAAAAAATTGAAAAAAAATATTCCATCTATATTTAAAATTTTAGGTGGTAAAAAAAGATTAATTAAAATTGAACATCCATATATTAAAAGACTTTTATTGAAAAGAGGTTTATGGTGTGCAACTTTAGTAGGAATTTCAACCGCTGGTTTAACCGTCATTTTTAGTGTCGTCCCTAGTTGGAGAGCTTAATGTTATATTTTACATATATTAAAAATAGACAAATAAATAAATAATTATATATTCAAATTTAAAGAACAACTTAAAGAACAACTTAGTAGAACAAAGAACAAACATATCAGTATTATTTATGTTTCCTAGGACTTTTTTTTTTAATCTTTCCTTTATATTTATATTTTGTATTCAATCATATTATTTGGAGAAATTTCTAAAATTGAATTTTATAAAAAAAAGAAGAAAAAAAATTCAAATATTTTTCATTAAAAAATAAATTCTATTTTAAAATCTAATGTAGTTTTACCATTTGTAATTAAAGCTCTTTTTATTTGAATTCTATCTGCTTTAGATTAATTATTAATATTTTACAAAGAGTTAAATTTCCAATGATGACCATTTTCTGAAAAAATGTAAGCTAAAAAAAAACAATATTCTTTAAAACATTGAAGCAATACATCAATTTTACCATTCGAATTTGAGTATTATAAGTGCGTTTTACTCATTTTTTTAGATAACTTTAAAATTTCAGAGTTTTTCAAGGAAATTATGGAAAAATAAATAACAATAATGTAACTGATGAAAGATAAGGCAAAATGTTTACAGATGTAAAAATAAATTAACTATATCATGAATTATTTAAAGTTTTATATTAACATCACTGTGTATGAATTAGCCGCCGAGCTTACAAAAATTTGAAAAAAATAACGACAACTACAGGATTCGAACCTGTGCGGGCAGAGCCCAAGAGATTTCTAATCTATCGCCTTAACCACTCGGCCAAGTTGCCAATTTTTAAATTTTGAAAAAAAGTGGTTCAAGTAAGGAAGAATATAATACATCTTTCGATCTTTTAATTGTTTGGGCTAGATCCACTCTACTTGTTGGAGCTTAAGCTGTTGAACTATATTCTGTATATATATACAGGTATAATAACGTAGTTTCTAATTAGGAAGTATGTTATGATAACTAGTACTGTATAATAAAAAAGTAAAAACGTATATAAGCAGAACATATTATTCACAAGAATAAAATGTTCTCTCCCTCTTTCTATATGGTGTTATATAAAAAAGGACAACGCTTTTATTGATTAAATCACTCATGTCAACGAATTATCTATTTGTCCAGACATTAGACAATTCGACTTATACCACTGTAGTGCAACATAAGCTCTTTTGAAAATAAGGTTAACTGATATCATCTGACTATTATTTTTCACTCCGGCTTATTATATAAAACAGGCGATGAAAAATAATAGAATCTATATAAAATTCACTTATATAGAATTGAAGCCAATATTATACTCAAACCATAGTAGGTAACCAGCTATATATAATACAAGCAGGATCCTACCCTCTTTACTAGGTTATATAACAGTTCACATCATTCTTGAAAGAATAAATGACTATGTTCCAATACTATTTTCTTTTCAAATTTGCTCTAGCCTAAATTATAACTCTAAAACAATAGGTATTGTACCTTTTGACAAGTGGCAACGCTATCAGTACTGTAGCTTTTAATTTTGTCGTCCACTTATATAAATTACAAAATAATATTTAATAAATTTATTTTGTATTCACTAATATATGCTTAAATTGGTGCACTATTACTTAGGTATTAAAATATTTATTAGAATATTGAATAGTGTTATATCACTATGATTGTTATATTTCCTGAATAGGATTTAATATGCAAATATGGGCACTATTAGTCCTGTTGCAACTATACTACTACTTGAGGACGTGGAATATATAGGTGAGACAGTCATATGTGATGCTGACATAATGGCTTCCCGTTGTCATGGTTGGCACTATATAAGGCGCTCTACGCGTGGGAATGTGAACACATTCCTCACTATATTAAATAGCTTTATATAATTGAACAATTACAATACCATTTACACCCTCACCTACATTGAGGTTAGCAGTAATCTGCATAAGCTTAACACACTCTTAATATAGCCGCTGTATATCTTAATATAGATAATTTATTCCCACTAGTGTAAAAGTATTTCAAGCAAAAGAGTAGGGATGATGAGGCCTGCTTATTTAACAAAAAAATAGTATGTAAACAGGAAATATTATTTTTAGTCTTATATCAATTAAAAAAAATTAAATTTTTTACCTTTATAAAAGATAGATTGGAAGTAGTATTTAAAAATAATGATGTCAATACTGAATGTTTATCCGGCTTCCAATTGGAAACTTTATAAAGATACTTAAATATCTGGAACTTAGACATTTAAAAACTAAAATAGTACTTTAAAAAATAATAAAAAATACATGAAAAAGTTGTATTACTAAAAATAATCTTATTATTGTGACTCTTGCACATATCTCAATACCCTTTTCATTTGACAGATATTTGAAGAATTAAGGACATTAAATGTTGGCATAAAATTAACGGAGAAATTTATTTTATCATAGATAATTAGAGCCTGACTCCTTTTAAATAAAACTTAAATACACATTTATTTCAAAGCTAGTGGTGTATTGTCCTTTTATTTTAAAATAAATAGCTTTAATAGTTATCACAGTACGATAATCTCTTGCGAATGTTACTCGGAAAGTTTCAGAAAAATACACTTATTCCTATTACATTTACAGCGTAAAATTGTCTTTATTTTGGATTAATAATCTAAAGAATATAGTAACACCATTGAAGTGTTCTTAACTAAACAATTATTTGTCAGATTTGGTTTAACATTCTTAGTAAAAAAGTTAATTTTTTACTAGAAGAACCACCCATTACAAACATTGTTTTGACTCCCGGTAAATAAATAATTAGTTAGTAATTATTTACTAGATTGTTCTATCAAGCTAGTTATTTGAATACGATGAGGATAATTAATAAATATCCATTATTTCCTTTATTATTTTTTTTTACTACCATTTTCATTGTATTTTTATTGAATCTGCGCATATTTCAAAAATACAAATTTATATTCTTAATTCTTGACAAGGCTAATAAGACAACCTTCTATTAATCCTTATTACTACTACCAGAGTTATACAATACTTGCTAGTTTATTCAATACAATATATATTATGGCGCCAGTTATTTCCACCAAATATCAGCAATTCAGCGTAATTAGTGACACCCACACTGCCTTTTTCCTTTTTTTTCTTCTTTCAGCTTCTTCACATTTCTTTTTGCCAGAGCTCTATTTGATATAAAAAGGAAGCTTGAAAATATTTCAACAATCGCTTCTTTCATTGAACAAGAATAATAAGTCAAGTCAAGTAATAAATTGATAGATAGATCCAATTATTGTTTCGAATCACCAACACACTTTTTAAAACAACCTCAACTCAAATAACAAAATGTCCGACTGGGAAGCCTCCACTATTATTGGTTCTAAAGCTAGACACGGTAGCTCTGGCCCTCGTTCCAACGTTGCTCGTTCTAACGGTCAAATCAATGCTGCTAGAAGACAAGGTTTAGTTGTCTCTGTTGACAAGAAATACAGTACTTCTAATGCCAAGGGTAACAATGAAGGTCAAAGGTTAACAATGGTTGATCGTGAGACTGATATTGTCAAGCCAAAGAAATTAGATGCCACTGTTGGTAAAACTATTTCTCGTGCCCGTACTGAAAAGAAATTATCTCAAAAGGAATTAGCTACTAAGATTAACGAAAAGCCAACAGTTATTAATGATTATGAGGCCAGTAGAGCCATTCCAAACCAGCAAATTTTAGGTAAGTTGGAAAGAGCTTTAGGTGTTAAATTAAGAGGTAAAAATATTGGTGAACCATTAGGTGGTCCAAAGAAGAAGTAAATTTAAATTATCTTTTTGACTTTATTTTATATTTATTTGTGTTTTTTTGATGAAAAATAATGAAACTTTTTTTTCTGGCATTCTCTAATATAATCATGCACATATGCATGTCAATTTAACTGACTTATATTCCTTACATATGATGCATTTGGTATACTAATTTACATTTTTTTGGCCATTTTTTTTTCTTTGATGTCATCTTACGGCGACACTCTGTTTAGATGGATACTATTATATAGACCAAGACAATATATATATATAAGCATGTATTTTATACTAATATAACCTTATTTCTATTGTTTAATTCGATTTATATGGATATCTAGCCTGCTGTATAACATTATTTGGAGCTGATACTGCTTCTTCTTACTAATTTGTTAAATCTTACCCATTTTGTGATACTTCTTCCACAATAAGAACATCATCGGTTTTGAAAAAAAAACAATAAAAGTGGATATAAAATATTTCAACAGAGCAATAAACAATATTGTAATAGTCGAGAGTAAAATTCCAATTACGAAGTCCATATTACTATAATTTTAAGCTATCAAATAAAGCATAACTTAGTTATTTTTTGAAGATTAAATTTGCTAATATATAAAAAAAATAAAATTAAAAATGGCTACTTTACATTTTGTTCCAAAGCACTTATCTGATGAAATCTTCTCCATTAAGGGCAAAGCTTTGAAATTGACTACCAAGGAAGACATCACCCCAATCTTAACTGATCTTTCTAAACTTACCAAAGTTACACATTTAGATTTTTCAGGTAATACAATTGGTATTGAAGCTTCTGCCGCATTAGCTGAATTTATCTCATCTCATGATTCAGTCTTGAAAAATGTTGTTGAAATTAATTTCGCTGATTTGTATACTTCACGATTAGTCGATGAAGTTGTAGAATCTTTAAATGCACTTTTACCTGTATTTTTAAAGTGTCCAAATTTAGAAATTGTCAATTTATCTGATAATGCTTTTGGTTTAAGAACTATAGATCAATTAGAAAATTTCATATCTAAATGTGTTCAATTAAAACATTTAATCTTAAGTAACAATGGTATGGGTCCATTTGCAGGTGAAAGAATTGGTAAGGCATTATTTAAATTGGCTCAGAATAAAGAAACTGCTAAAAAACCATATTTAGAGACCTTTATCTGTGGTAGAAATAGATTAGAAAATGGTTCTGCTCTATATTTAGCTTTAGGTTTAAAAGCTCATAAAGATGGTTTAAAAGTCGTTAAACTATATCAAAATGGTATTAGACCAAAGGGTGTTCAAACTCTTTTACATTATGGTTTACAATTTAATAAATCTTTAGAAATAATCGATTTACAAGATAACACCTTCACAACTTCTGCATCTTTAGTCTTAGCTAAAGCTTTACCAATTTGGAAAAACTCCTTGGTGGAATTAAATTTGAATGACTGTCTTTTAAAGAACAATGGTTCTGAAACTGTATTTAAAGTTATCAGTGAAAATGTCTTCTCAAAACTTAAGGTTCTAAAATTTGAATACAATGAAATGGGCCAAGAAGCTTTAGAGAAATATTTACTTCCAGCACTTCAAGATAAGAAATTACCAGCTCTTGAACATTTAGAGCTTAATGGTAATAGATTCGAAGAAGATTCTGAACCATTAGACTTCTTACAAGCTAAATTTGAAGATTTAGAATTAGATGATTTAGAAGAAGTTGATTCTGAAGATGAGGAAGAAGAAGAAGAGGAATTAGAGGAAGAAAAGATGGAAAAATTAGATACTGAACATCTAGAAAAAGAACTTGAAGAGCTAGAAATTAGTGATATCACCGCTAGTTTAGCCAAAACTCATATTTAAACAAGGTTATTAAAATATAATAGAAATAACAATATTTTGTGACATTCAGTTCTAACCTATTAACAATTTATAATTATAATTAGACCTATATAGATAATCTAGTGGATGTACACTAAATTAAATAATTAATTTATGTAATAATTTTTTTTGACTAATTGTATAATACTCTCTTGAAATGTGTCTTCAAGCTTTATTTTTACTATTTATTCCGTAAATAGGTGGAAAATGATGATTTGAAATTTTAAAATAGAAATATGGATAGTTAACAAGGCAATTTAGTGATAATTGTAGGGATTCCAAACACACTATCATATAAAGTACCTACTACATTATTAATGAACACATTATGTCTGCATCCATTTAGAAACCTTCCTGTTTCAACTTTAAAATCGACTTCTTTATTACTCCGAACAGCAACATGTCCTCAATTCAATTCCCTTTCAAATAAAAGACAATTGTCATTAAAGCTAAATTTCTCAAGGTTCAAATTAAATCCACCACATCCAGGAGGTGTGTTAGGTGATATTAATAATCCTCCTTATAAATCACCAGAATATGATTCTTTTCATGGCTCTTATCATTGGCAGTATCAGCAAGTTGTAACTGTAACATTACTTCCCTTGACAGGCTATTCCTTATATGCTGGATTGACAGATACATATTTACATCCTTTAATTGATACCGGCTTATGTTCTACATTACTAATGTATGTGTATTTTGAACTTGTCAGTTGTATAACTGATTATATACCGAAAAGGAAATTTGGTATATGGAATAGGATTGCTAAATATCTGCTTGGTAGTGGTACAGCATTAGGATTCTATGGTATTTATGAATTAGAGACTAGTGATTCTGGATTGGTAGAACTTTTAAAACGAATCTGGAAGAAAGATTATAACGTGGAAGAATTCTAAAACTTAAAAAACGATATCAATTGCAGTTGTAAATAGGAAAGCCTTGAAAAAAGGATATTATGATTTATGTATAATAACTAGTATGTATAAACAGATGTGAATATAATTAAATAGTTTGTATTATCAGAACATTTTTTCTTCTTCCAAAAATGATAACAATTGGGGTAATAAATTAATTTTCATCTTGATCAATAATAGATTATTCTCTAATCTTATATAAAAAATTGCTAAAAGATAATTTCCTAAGTTGAGAAATCATAGAGAATACCCAGATATTAAAATAATAAATTTGGGTAGATAAAGACCTCTTAATATATTTGAAACCAGAAAACCTTATTATTTAAAAAACAAATTGTAAATAAAATGGTATAAAGATAAAATTTAAAACGATAGTATTAAAAATGAGTGGAATAAGCAGTATTAAAACAGCGAGAGTAAAATAAATTTAAATTATTGAATAGTTCGTTACTAAAAAAACAAATAATCATATTTGTGGTTTTGCTGCACCCATTCTAGCTAATTCATCAGCTTTTTCATTACCTGGTTCACCAGCATGTCCTTTAACCCATTCCAATTTAAATTCACCGCCATTAGCAAATTTATCACTGTTAACATCATAATATTGCTTAACTTTTGAGTACTTTTCAATTAAAGGCACAGCTAAATCACTGTTTGGCATTGATTTTAATTCAGAATCCGTATAACTTTGATATCTATCATTTAATAACTTAACAACTAACTCGGAATCAGATTTGATCTTATAGTTTACCTTCTTATCTTGTGTAGTTAATTTATCCCAGATGACATCTAAAGCATCAGAAACAGCTTTGATTTCTGCTCTATTGTTAGTTTGCAAAGAACCATCTAATCTTTTAGAGATATTAGAACTTGGATCACTTTCAAAATAAGCACCATAACCAGCACGAGCAGAATGAGAACCATTACTTAATGATGAACCATCACAATACACAGTGCATTTATCATTATACTTTTTATTTGAATCAGAAATTTTATATTTTGATTTGAAAGCAGTCTCACTAATACCGATATTTTTATAATCAATTGAGGAATCATGTTCACCTGTCATAAAATTATTCGCACTTGTCATATCTGGGAATTTTTTATATGAAATACCACTTTTACCTTTGACATATCTTTCACAATCTTTCCATTCTGTAAATACTTTACTTGCAATATTTGGATTGCTACTCTTAACTGAATAATAGTTTTTGGATTTAGGTTTAGAAACGCTTCCTGAATTACGAAAACCAGAATAAGAAGAACCTCCATAACTTGGGCTAGAGTAAGAACTGCAATAGTTTGAACTAGACTTAGTGGAGTAAGAGCTTCTATATCCACCATACTTTGAGCTAGAGTTATTAGAGTAAGAGCTTCTAGAGTCACCATAGCTTGAACTAGAGGTATTAGAATAAGAGCTTCTAGATCCACCATAGCTTGAACCAGAGTTATCAGAACCATTATTGGTGCTGGAACCACTATAACCAGAGTTACCGTTAGAAAAAGCTTTAGCCTCAGCATATGAATCGAACTTTTTGTAAACGGCACCTGAGTAACCATTCACATTGGATGAACAGTCATCCCAGGAATTATAAACACCTGTACTTCTTCCGTTTTGCACGGCATAATACCCACCTTTTTTAGCCATTTTTAAAGCGTTAAAACGTATTTTATTTTTGATAATTCTACCTATGAGGGTCCCATAACTCATAAGATGAGTTTTCTGATTGGAGTGCTCTTTTTATATGCCAGCGTCAATGATAAAAATCATGAAAACATCTGCTTCACAAACGATTTTATCTAATTTAAGTTTCAGATTGACACCCGAAATACCGTTAATTAACTGATTTTCCGCGTAAGATAAGATGTCATTTTTAAACTATAATGATAGATCATTTATCATTCGACACTATATCTAAAATAGTATTGTAGCAGCAGAGGGAAGCATAATAATGCTCTCAACGTATATCAAAAAAATAGTAAAAGTAGTTGTTTATTATGCTCAGAGAGTACAATATGCCATTCTTGCTACGCATTAGTAGTGGTAGGTTTATCTTTTTTATTTTTGGAAACTTTGAATATCCAAAACATACATAGTGCATAAATCTAAATAACCAGTATTTTGAACAACTTATGATATTTTATTAAAACCTAGAGTATATTCTACAAGTACTAATAACCTCCTTTATCTCCTTTCCACTTTAATGTTTAATTAACTTTTTTTTTTTTAATTTTTTTTAGTAAAACTGTTTATCAACAAGTAGACAAAATAAAATTGGGCACTCTACGTCTAACCTTCAAGTTACTTTAGAATTTGTCAATTATAAAACAGCAACAAATCCTACTATGCGAATAAAAGACGAGTAGTTACTTAACTATTTGTGTTTCAAAGAGGTAACTACCAGTACTGTATCAACAATTTAAACAGATGAAAATATCACCCTGTTTAAATATGAGGCAATGATAATATATATTGTTGAGATAAGATCCTCTAATAGAGATTCTCATACTTCCAGAAATAGTATAGCTCACTGATGCAAGATATCATTTACTATATGGTCACAGTGAAATGATGTATTATGGCATTACTGTCATATGGTAATGCATAGAGCTCACATATAGTGACACTGTTATACCATGCACAGCTACCCGGACACTAGTGCAAGTATATAAACGCGTATGTGTGAATATAATAGCTATACATTATGTAACACTTTATAGTGTTGAATTATATTCTGAGTCTATATACAGTTATAATAACGTAGTTCCTAATTAGGAAGTATGTTATGATAACTGGTACTGTATAATAAAAAAGTAAAAACGTATATAAGCAGAACATATTATTCACAATGTTGACTTCAATAGCTGCAAATTGACTAAAGACGAACAACAAGAGAAACGAGGATTATAAGCTATGAGTAGCGTATATTAATAGGTTAAATTTTCTATTATAAATCTCGATATTTTTTTTTTATATAACAATTATGTAAAGATAAATACAATTAATAAAAGTAATAAAACAGATGCGACAAGCATGTGTTTATATATGAATAATGTACAGAGATGTGCTTAGTGAAAAA